>LOEQ01000101.1:556322-570776 GCA_001685075.1 Bramus lutescens | reverse complement strand
CGCTGAAGGTTGCATTTGACCTTTGCTGTTTAGCGCCAGGCCTGCCAGGCTCCATAAGACTCTGTGGGCTAAGAAATCTGTAGGAAGACAGGCCTGCCTTGACCTGAGCAGCTAGGCTGTCGATTTCAGCGATTCTGTCCACGTCCGGAGGCCTTTGGTTTAGATGAAATATACTAGGACAAGCTTCTGGGAATAACCAAGCAATGTTTGACTTGACTTAAGGCTCACTCCACAAGATGGAATTTATATCCAATACTGCTTGAGTGACCAAGAATTAGAGACTAGATAGCCCAGAGACCTAGGGCAAAACCAAATACTACTGGTCTAAACAAAGCAAAAAGCAGTAAAAATGACTCCTAGTGATATTATTCCATAATCATAGATCAGTGCCTTGCTCAGGCACCATCAGAGATGTTTCCTCCTGCAGCAGATGGGAGTAAATACAGAGACCCACTGCCAGATATTAGGCAGAGAAAGAGACTTTGGATCACACAGCTCTAAATGGGATATTTCCATCAAATCCCTTCCCCCAGAACTTATGGAATCCAGCAGAAGAGAAGGTAGAGAGAGTAGAAGAGCCAGAGAGGATGGAGAATACCAGGAAAACAAGGCCCTCTAAATCAACCGAGCTATGAACTCACAGAGACAGAAGAAGCAAGCACACGGTTGCCAACAGGGTCTAACCAGGTCTTCTGTGTACATAATATAACTTTCAGTTTCCTATTTTTAGGGGACTCCTGAGTGTATGTGAATGAGCGGTATCTTGATTCTTGAGACTTATCTTAGGGCTCTTTTCCTTCCTTTGGTTGCCTTATCCAACTTTGATGTGATGGTTTTATTTTATCTTATTTAATCTTACTGTATTTTGTTTTGTTAAAACAATTAAAATAGCCTTTATTACAAAAAAAGATGGTGCCAGTTGTTTTTTTGTTAGTTTAATATTGTTATATAAAGTGTGTATGTGTGTGTGTGCATGCATGTGTATATTTGTGTATGTGCATCACGTGCATGTAGGTGCCCATAGAAGACAAAAGAGGTTATTAGATGACCTGGACCTGGAATTACAAGTGGTTGTGAGCCCCATCCCCAGTGTGTGTGCTGGGAGTCAAACCCAATTCTGCTTATAAAGACAATAGACTTTTACTCTGTCACTTGTATTATTTTTAATAAAATTCTGATTGGCCAATAGTCAGGCAGGAAGTATTGGTGGGACAACCAGGCAGAAAGTAGAGGTGGGCCAATAAGAACAGAAGAATTCTGGGAAGAGGAAAGATTCAGTCTGCAGTCGACACAGAGGAAGCCAGACATAGAGCAAGCAAGATGAGAATGCCTCACTGATGAAAGGTACCAAGCCACACGGCTAACATAGACAAGAAGAATGGATTAATATAATAAGTAAGAATTAGTTAATAAGAAGCCTGAGCTAATAGGCCAACCAGTTTATAATTAATATGGTAGACCTCTGTGTATTTCTTTGGGACAAACGGCTATGGGGCTGGTCGGGACAGAAACTTCTGCCAACATAGGTACTCCTCAGTAATGCTCTTAAACTCAGAGCCATCTTTCCAGCACTAAGACTGGATTTCAATAATTTCTCATTTGGTTTATAAAAAGTTAGATTCTCATTTTTACATTAAAATACAGATGTGTTTTGTGTCCCTTCTTGAAGAAAAACTGGCATATAACTATCAGGACCGTGTTTTCCAGTATAACTTGAGTTCTGCACTAAATAGCTCCATCCTTAAAATAGAGGGAAGTTTCTCCAGTTGCCCACAGCTCATCCCCAGTCTGTCCTTCACCTATGTTACTGCATGGACCCCTTTTCACCTAAGTTCATACCTCTGAGATTGAGAGTGGGTTTTTAATCTGAAATTTTTATTTAGTCTGATTGACATTTATTAAGTACAATGTATTGGCCCAAGATTTTACCTGCCACCTTTATCAAGGAAATATTCTAATCCATGTTTGGCTGCTCCTGGAATCCCAAAGGCAAATTAATGTTGAAAGGTATTAATACTATACCTAAATGTTTTTACAAGAAAATAGAGATCAGTGAGGTAGAGGTAAATCTTATTTAAACAAAATATTATATATATATAATATATCCATATAAAATAGTACACACACACATATGTACCAACCAAAGCAGTAAGATAAAAAGCATGGAGATATATTCCATCAAAAGGGGAGGGGAAATATCCACTCTTTGTCTCCCCCCACATAAAAAATAATTAAATATAACATAGTTGTACAGACTTCACAGTTAAGAAACAATATGCTTTATTCATAATTATGTCTCTAATATAGTTTTGAATAAAACTTGATACGACAAAGAGGGTCTTACGGAAGTCAATGTCTGCAGTAGATTAGAATATTGTGTGTGTCTTGAAGGGAACTCTAATAGAAGAATCCATTGAAAGATTCATAGAACTTTGAATCAAGGCTCAGTGTCTTTTCTCAAATTATTGTTTTTCTTTAAGAAAAACACAATTTGTTTTCCTACTAAGCCTTCTTTGGGGATTCTTCAGAAATATTAAACTTGAGTCTTTGACTGAGATTGTTAATACTACAAAAAAAACTGACAAAAACAGATGCAAACATCTTCTAATAGAAAATACCTTCACACAAGGACATCGAGAGTCTTACAACTAAAGCTCCATTGATGTTAGGACCCAATCCAAATCCAGAAAAGACAAGAGGAAAGTTCCACCATATGCCAGAGAAAGCAAACACACAATATTAGCGTCAGACTTCCCACCAGGAGTTTACAACTGAACAATGAGACAGACTGAAAAATAAAAATGTTTATAATGATTACATCAAAAAAATGGGAAGACACCATGCAATTTAAAAAAAATCACCAGGGAATTTTAGTTGAAAATGCTTAAATTTAACATATGTTCACTGGAATTGTTTATCAGTAGTAAAGCTAAGTTGAAATAAAGATACAGGTATAAAAAGAAGTTATCTATGAAGAAAGTAAAATGTACTAGAGACGTGTAAAGAAATGAAAACTGTAAGAGGGAAAGAGTCATGGAGGATGAAATTAGATGACTTGATGTGCATATCTTAAAGGGTTTGGAGGAAATAAGCTAGTGACTGAGAAATTTGAAATGTTTAACCTTGAAAGACAAAAATCTTGAAGTTTGGGAACCCAGTGAACCCCAAGAATGAGAGTATAAAAATAATCTCACATGTTACACCATATTAAATCCATAACACACAAAAGGTAAGGAGAAAATATTTGAAACATCTGGCGAGAAGAGGAACGTTATGTACTAAGAATAATGTGTGGTTCAGTTTCAGTCAACTCAATAGCAGCAATGTAAACTAAAATTGATGAAATAATGTATTATGTGTTGAGCTAGAATAAATCTCAATCTATAATTCCATGTTCAGTTAAACTATCACTCAAGAACAATGATGAACTAAATGTGATATGTGGGTTATCACTGAAATATTCTTACTGGAAGAACTTCTAAGCATATGATTAGAAAGGAACTATCAATCTAGAAGGAAAAGAAGAATATGCAAAGAGACTGAAAAACATCAGAAACTGTATGAAAGCAGTCACTTGTGTGACCTAATTACAGCAGTTATTAACTTTAGAAATACACAAGCATAATGAATCTAATCTAGGTATGACAAAATGATAAGTGATTATAGAGCAGGCCAGAGCAAGCTACCTCCACAGGAGCAGATAGGAGTGAGCAACTGCCAAGGGAGCAGGCCCAAGCCAGGGACATCTGCAGGACTGGGCCTGAGCCAGGGACCCCCACGGGGGCAGGTACAAGGTAGCAACTGCTAAGAGATCAGGCCCCTGCCAGAGACCTCCAAGGGACCAGGCCCAAGCCAAGGAGATCCAAGGGAGCAGGCCCAAGCCAGAGACCTCTGCAGGAGAAGGTATGAGGGAGTGACTGCCAACAGAGTAGATCCCAGCCAGAGACCTCGGCAGGAAGGGCTCAAGCCAGGGACATCTGTGGGAGCAGGACCAAACTAGGGACTACCATGGGAACAGGCCCAAGCAAGTTAAAGAGCAGGAACAGGCCCAAGCAATCTTCACCAGAGTATGCCCTAATAACCACAGGAATTGTAGAGCAACCCCTTGAAGCGCCAAGCAACCTCCAGGAATGGTGAGTAATCTCTGGGGTGACTAGAATCATGGCCCAGACTGCATCACAAGGAGCAACCATCTGAGCCTTGGATCCACTGGCATCTGGAAGATTGATCATCAGAGACACAGTCCCAACTACACCAATCAGAGGAAAAGATGGATAGGCAAGGTAAGAACACACTCAACACCACAAAGAGCAACATGACACCAACAAAAACTAGGAAGACTTGAACACCCCAATATAGATGAACCAGAAGAAAATAATGTAAAAATATAATTTTAGGAGAATGTTTGAGGCCCTTAAAAAGGAAATGAAAAATTTCCTCAACGAAATGGAGGAGAAAATGAAAAAATTGAAAGAAATCAAAAAAATCCCTTAAAGAAAACCAAGAAAAAGCAACCAAACAGATGAAAGAAAAGATTTAAGACTTGAAAACCAAAATAGATACAAAAAAAAACCCCACAAACTGAGGGAATTCTGGAAACAGAAAATATGGGAAAAAGATCAGGAACCACAAATGCAATCATAAACAGAATACAAGAGATGGAAGAGAAAAATCTTAAGTGCTGAAAATACAATAGAATAACATCGGTCAACGAAAACATTAAATCTGACAAAAATTTAACACAAAATATTCAGGAAATATGGGACACCATGAAAAGACCAAAACTAAGAAAAATAGGGATAGAAGAAGTCCAACTCAAAAGCACAGAAAATATATTTAACAAAATCAAAGGAGAAAACCTTCCCAACCTAAAGAAAGATGTGCATATGAACATACAAGAAGCTTACAGAACACCTAATAGACTGGATCAAAAAAGAAAAAGTCTTATTACTACATAATAAACAAAACACTAAACATACAGAATAAAGAAAGAATATCAAGAGCTGCAAAGGAAAAAGGAGAAATAACATATAAAGGCAGACCTATCTGAATTATACCTGACTTCTCAATGGAAACAATGAAAGCTAGAAGGTTCTGGTCAAGCGTTATGCAGACATTAAGAGACCATGGATGCCAGCCCAGACTACTACACCCAGAAAAACTTCCAAGCACCATAGATATACAAAACAAGATATTCCATGACAGAACTAGATTTCACCAATACCTAGCCACAAACCTAGCCCTACATAAAGTACTAGAAGGAAAACTCCAACCCAAGGAAGTTAGCTATATCCACAAAAACACAGATAATAGATGATCTCACAGTAGAAAATCCCAAAGAAGGGAAAATCATACAAAATAATATCACTAGCAACAAAAACTAAAATAATAGGAACTAACAATCCCTGCTTATTAATACCCCTTAATATAAATGAACTCAACTCACCTATAAAAAAAATGCTAAGATATTGGAAATAAAAACAGACTCCATCCTTCTGCTGCATAAAAGAAACACACCTGAACCTCAAAGACAGACATCACCTCAGAGTAAAGGGTTGGGAAAAGATTTTTCCAATCAAATGGACCTAAGAAACAAGCTGGTGTAGCTATCCCAATATCTAACAAAATAGACTTCAAACAAAAATAAATCAAAACAGATAAAGAAGGACATTTCATATTAGTCATAGGAAAAATCCATCAAGAGGAAATTTCAACACTGAACGTCTATGCCCCAAATAAAAGGGCACCCTCAAATGTAAAAGAAACACTTCTAAAGCTTAAATCACACATTAAACCCCACACACTAACAATGGGCGACTTCAACATCCCACTCTCACCACTGGAGAGGTCTGCCAGAGAGAAACTTAACAGAAAAATAAAGGAACTAACAGATGTTATTACTTAAATGGAATTAACAGATATCTGTAGAACATTCTATCCAAACACAAAAGAATATACCTTCTACTCAGCACCTCATGGAACCTTCTCAAAAACTGACCACATACTAGGTAACAAAACAAACCTCAACAGTTAAAAGAATTGGAATAACCCCATGTATCTTATCAGATCACCATGGCTTAAAATTAGAAGTCAACAGTAACTCTAATTCCAGAAAGCCCACAAACACATGGAAATTAAACAATGCTCACCTGAAACACCAATGTGTTAAGGAAGAAATTAAAGACATCCTAAAAATCAATGAAAATGACCACACAACATGCCCAAATTTAAGGGACACAATGAAAGCAGTGTTAAGAGGAAAGTTCGTAGCACTAAATGCCTACATAAAGAAGTTGGGAAAGTCCCACACAGTGAGTTAACAAAACACCTGAAAACTCTAGAACAAAAAAGAAGCAAACTTACCAAGGAGGAATAGATGGCAGGAAACAATCAAATTGAAAGCTGAAATCAATAAAATAGAAACAAAGAAAATAATACATAGAATCAATGAGACAAACAGCTGGTTCATAGAGAAAATCAACGAAATAGACAAACTTTTATCCAAACTGACCAAAAGGCAGAGACAGAATATCCAAATTAACAAAATCAGAAATGAAAAGGGGGATATAACAACAGACATGGAAGAAATCCAGAGAATCATCAGGTCATATTGAAAACCTATACTTCACAAAATTGGAAAACTTAAAGGAAATGGACAATTTTCTGGATAAATATNAGGGGGATATAACAACAGACATGGAAGAAATCCAGAGAATCATCAGGTCATATTGAAAACCTATACTTCACAAAATTGGAAAACTTAAAGGAAATGGACAATTTTCTGGATAAATATCATTTACCAAAATTAAATCAAGACCAGATCAGCAAATCAAACAGCCCTATATCTGTTTAAAAAAAATAGAAACAGTCATCAAAAGTCTCACCCTCAAAAAAGCCCAGAACCAGATGGTTTCAACACAGAATTCTACACAATTTTGAAAGAATAACTAATACCAATACTCCTCAAATTGTTCCACACAGTAGAAACAGAAGGAACACTGCCAAACTCCTTTTATAAGGCTACAATTACCCTGATACTCAAACCACATAAAGACATTACTAAGAAAGAGAATTACAGACCAAGCTCATTCATGAACATTGATGCAAAAATACTCAATAAAATCCTGGCAAACCAAATCCAAGAACACATCAGAACCATCATCCACCATGATCAAGTCAGCTTCATCCCAGAGATGCAAGAATGGTTCAACATACGAAATCTGTCAATGTAATCCACCATCAAAACAAAATGGAAACAAACACACATGATTATCTCATTAAATGCTGAAAAAGCCTTCAACAAAATACAACATCCCTTCATGATAAAGGTCTTGGAGAGAGCAGGGATACAAGTAACATATCTAAACATAATAAAGGCAATATACATCAAGTCAACAGCCAACATCAAACTAAATGGAGAGAAGCTCAAAGTGAACACACTGAAATAAGGACCAAGACAAGGTTGTCCACTCTCTCCATATTTATTCAATATAGTTCTTGAGGTTCCAGCTAGAGCAATAAGACAACAAAAGGATATCAAGGGGATACAAATTGGAAAAGATGTCAAACTCTCACTATTTGCTGATGATATGGTAGTTTACATAAAGGACCCCATAAGTTCTACCAAGGAACTTCTACAACTCATAACCACCTTCAGTAATGTAGCAGGATACAAGAGTAACTCAAAAATATCAGTAGCCCTCCTGTACACACATGATAAAAGGGCACAATAGCCACAAATAACATATAATATCTCAGAGTAACTCTAACCAAACATGTGGAAGACTTGTATGACAAGAAGAACATCAAATCTTTGAAGAAAGAAACTGAATAAGACACCAGAAAGTGGAAAGATCTCCCATGCTCTTGGGTAGGTGGAAATAACACAGTAGCAATGGCAGTCTTACCGAAAGCAATCTACAGATTCATTGCAATGCCCATCAAAATCCCTGCAAAATTCTTCACAGACCTCAAAAGAACAGTACTCAACTTTATATGGAAGAGCAAAAAACCCAGGATAGCCAAAACAATCCTGTACAATAAAGGAACTTCTAAAGGCATCACTATCCCTGACTTCAAACTCTACTACAGAGCTACAGTACTGAAAACAGCTACAGTACTGAAAACATTGGCATAAGAACAGACAGGAGGACCAATGGAACCAAACAGAAGACCCCAATATCAATCCACACGTCTTTGAACACGATTAAAACAAATTAAAAAATATAAAATGGAAAAAAGAAAGTGTATTTAACAAATGGTGCTGGCATAACTGGATATAAACATGCAGAAGAATGAAAATAAATTCATATCTATCACCATGCACAAAACTCAAGTTTAAATGGATCCAAGACCTCAACATAAACCCAGCCACACTAAACCTCATAGAAGAGAAAGTGGGAAGTACACTTGAATGTATTGGCACAGGAGACCACTTCCTAAATATAACCCCAGCAGCACAGAAACAATTAATAAATGGGACCTCCTGAAACTGAAAAGCTCATGTAAAGCAAAGGACACAGTCAAAAAGACAAAACGATAGCCTACAGAATGGGAAAAGATCTTCACCAACACCACATCAGACAGAGGTCTGATCTCCAAAATATGCAAAGAACTCAAGAAATTGGTCATCAAANGGGAAAAGATCTTCACCAACACCACATCAGACAGAGGTCTGATCTCCAAAATATGCAAAGAACTCAAGAAATTGGTCATCAAAAGAACTAATGATCCAATAAAAAAAAAATGGGTACAGACCTAAACATATAACTCTCAACAGAGGAGTCTAAAATGGCTGAAAGACACTTAAGGAAATGTTCAAAATCATTAACCATCAGAGAAATGCAAATCAAAACAACTCTGATATTCCACCTTATACTTCTAAGAATGGCCATGATCAAAAACACTGATGACAACTTATGCTGGAGAGTATGTGGAGCAAAGGGAACACTCCATTTCTGGTGGGAGCGCAAACTAGTAAAGCTGCTTCAGATATCAGTATGGCGTTTTCTCAGAAAACTAGGAAATAACCTTCCTCAAGAACCAGCAATACCACTTTTGGTATACCCAAAGGATCCTGAATTGTACCACAAGGACATGTGCTCAACTATGTTCATAGCAGCATTGTTTGTCATAGCCAGAAGCTGGAAACAGCCTAGTTGCCACTTGACCAAAGATTGGATAAGGAAAATGTGGTATATTTACACAGTGGAGTACTACACAGTGGAAAAAATAATGACATCTTGAAATTTGCAGACAAAGGAATGCATCAAGAAAATATCATATTGAGTGAGCTAACCCAGACCCAGAATGACAAATATCATATGTGCTCACTCATAAGTGGCTTTTAGAATAAAGCAAGAAAAAAAAAAAAAGAAGAAACCTGCAACNAAAGCAAGAAAAAAAAAAAGAAGAAACCTGCAACTCACAATCCCAGAGAAGCTAGACAACAAGAAGGAACCTAAGAGACATACATGAATCGAATCAACTCGGGAAGTAGCAAAGGACAAGATTTCCTGAGTAAATTGGGAGCATGGTGATTATGGGAGAGGGTAGAAAAGGAGGGAGGGGAAAGGGAGAAGAGGGAAGAAAAATATAAAGTTCAATAAAAATAATTAAAAAATAAAATAAAATAAATGAGCTTTAAAAATGATATGTGACTATATTTCTGTCTTTCCACAATCATCTTTCCAATGGAGGGAAGAGACGGTGATTCATTACAAAATTTTTCAAGAAAAGTATACATATTGGAATTTCAAGAACATTGTTTAAATTAAAATAAAAATGTAACTACAAAAAGAGTAAGCATGGAAGAGATTACCAAGATGCATGATTATGATAGATAAAGAGACTGTGAAAATCAATACACTAATAATAGACATGCGGTTCTTATCCACTGAGTCAGACATACACACAAATACTCCATCATCCAGGTTTCCTCCTTGACCTGCAGGCTATACACAGCTGAGGCTAACTATAAATGTAGCCTCAAACCATAAACTTAAAGCATTATGAGATTTTTACAATTATTTTTTATAACTCAATTATACAGTTCTAGATTCTGAACCTTGTAGATGATGCCATGTTACAATGGTTTTAGCAGGTCCCAGGTTTAGAAAGCGAAGGGCTCATACACTCAGCATGACAACCCCATCTATACAGCCCCATTTTGTCCCATATCTATGAACTCACATAGGGTTCTACATGACCATATTTTGAGTGTTATTTGAGAAGACTTAGAATGATATAAGCAAAATGATACATAGAGACCATTCTGGAGGGTAGTGGAAATGAGTGGAAATGTTTCATTAAACAATCTTGAAATTATTTAACTTGTATTTTGCCTGAATATAGAAATTTTGCTAGATAATTATCTGAATCTACTGGCCAGGTTCCTCGGAGGAACAAAGCAAGAAGGTTACTGACAGTAACTCGGAGAAGAGTTATGTGTAGACACCTCTTGGAATAGTGCCTGGAAATAAAATTTTAGTTTCAGATGTGATATAAAAACTGAAGCAAAATATTACCCTATGGAAAACATCTTTCAAACCAAGTAGGTTGAATGATCCATCCTGGGAATACTAACCAGCCTCTTTAGCCACCCTGGAGTCTGTCTATATATAAGCAAGTTCCTCTATAAAAGGGAGTTCATGCATAATTTGTACCATCTACTGCCACAGTTGAACATCTCCCCTTCCAACTACTGCATTCAAGTCCAGTTTGTCGATATGGTACCCCATAGTTATGGATTAAACAGGTAACTGGTAATGCAATGACACCCTTTTATATGCAAAGGGAAACAATTTTCTGTCACTAGAATGGAGTTATTTACTTGTAACTTTTCCCCTGGAAATCACAAATAACTCATCCTAGATAGAGCACTGATGAGAATTTCATCAAAGCCTAATTTGGTAAATTAGGAAATGTACTGGAGTTACTGACAGGAATTTGGATGAGAGATTATTATACACAGGAGAATGGATGACTTCAAAGCAGCTGTGTCACCGGCACCCCAGTCAGGGGTAACTCATGAAAATTTTATCTCTGGGGTTCCCTGCATGACTTGACTTGCAGACAAACCCACAGGTCAGAAAGTCTCTTCTCTTCAGTTATTCTTTCTATTTACATCTAACCTGGGGATGCAGCTTATGAATCCTGTAAGTCTCAGAAACATCCTGCGACTTATCAGTTGTTTGTACCTTGCGCCTTGTAAGGCTTACCTACTTTCTGAGTCTTAATGAGGATCTCACCAGGGTGGGATATTTTAATTTAGAGGAATTGCTACACAACACCTATTCCCTATTTTTCTGTTAGATCCAATGTGGATCTGTTGAACGTTAATAGAAAAATGACAATAATCACATGGAGGATTAAACAGCCATACAGGGGATTAAAGTAAGTTGTGTTCAGCCAGAAACTTAAGTAGAGTAAAAGGAAAATGAAATACAGTAAAAACAAAAATCAAACCTTGTTGACCAAGGTTTTTCTGTCCTGCCTGGTCCTACAGCAGTTGACTCCCAAAGAATCACACAGAGGTCTACATTAGTTATAAACTGATTCGTCCATTAATTCAGGCTTCTTATTAACTAATTCTTATAACTTACATCAGCCCATAATTCTTGTCTGAGTTAGCCATGTGGCTTAATACTTTTTTTTGGTGAGGCATTTACATCTTGCTTTCTTTGAGGCTGGATCACAACTGTAGACTGAGACTTCCCTCTTCCCAGAATTCTCATTGCCCTGCCTCTACTTTCTTCCTGGTCACCCCACCTATACTTCCTGCCTGGCTACTGGCCAATCAACATTTTATTAAAAATAATACAAATGACAGGATAAAAGGCCATTTGTCCCACAGAAAAACTAAACTACCATTTCTTTTTTTATCATTTATTAAAACACAGACATTTGAGTCTCACATTGCCCAAAAGGATTTGTTCATGGTCTTCTCTCTCACAAGCATATCTCATAAAAATAACTTTTTTCTGTTAAATATGTTTTAGCCATGATTATGCCTTTTTCCTATGGTGTATGTTTCTCTGAATCAATTTATGTGCCTGCTTTGCAATGGAGAGAATGAGAATTGGTCATTTGTGCCAATGCACAGATTAAAATGAAGCTAGTTCTCTTGTGGGCTATCAGAAGTAGAGTGTTTAAGAGGAACAAAATGCATTTAAATCAGTCTATTGCGTTGTGCTGAAAGATCATGAGAGTCCTGAGTACTCTCTAAACCATTAACACATACTTTCAAACATCATGAAAGGCTTCTCCTCAAATGCTGGTGTCTATTTCTATCTTTAATGATGGTTGTGTGTAAAAAATATTCTATTCAAGAGGAAAGAGTCACATTAAGTAAGATATACATGTAGATTCCCAAAAGGCAAACTGATACCTTCTCTCTCACTGAAGTGTTACTGGCTGCTGTGGCAAGACTCCTGACAGGCTGATGGCCACTTGGAAGGCAATACTCAGAAGCGAAAAGTTGGGGTGAAGGAAAGTAGATTTATTCAACAGGCAACACCCTGAAAAATAGAGCTAGGACAGAATGCAAGCCCATTCCCAAGAAAACCCACTCCATGTCAGGAAACTAAAAAGTTAAAAACCTCAAAGCATTTTATAGGGAAGGGAAGTAGGGACTGTGGGCATTGGGCCAAAGGCTATGTGTTGGACTGGTGTTTGCAATCCAAGATACATGTCTCTCTTTTAGCATTCATCTGGCCAGAACAAGGAATCAACATTGACACTATAAAAATGCCTAATCATGGTTAAAATATATTTGTTAACTGAAAATATTTATGATGTACACTTGTGGAAGAAAAGGTTAATGAAATACTATTGGTGAGGAAGACTAGTTTCTGTAACTATTTAGGCACAAATGTATTCTTTCTTCAAACCAAACCTCCTAGTGTATGTTCGGCATCTGTTTTATTTAATACCGAAGAATAAGGTGGATCATTACACATTCTGATGTAATTTCAATATCACAAGATAGTCTGCATTTTGTAAATAAATTAAAGATCATTTTCTTAAGACTTAGAATCAATTATTTTGCTTAAGCTTTTCTTTAGAATATAGAATGTTGAACAAAGGGAGAGATAGGAACTTTGCATAAGGGAATGTATAAAGATGTGGCAAAGATATAAAATGTAATTTGAAATCTTGTTATGAACAAGGATTTCTTCCAGGAATTTTCCCATTTGTTATTCATAGCAACTAAATTCAAAATGACCTTCATGTGAGGACAGATAATATCAGAAGGTAATGAGGAGAGGCAATCTTGAATAGGTCACAGGTATCATTCATAAAATAATTGTGCACTTTCTGGGCAGTGTTTAATGATGCCAGTAAACATGTATAAGCCCTCCTCTCCATTGTGAGATTTATTGAATTCTATGCTCTACCACACTTTTTATGCAGTTTGGGACTTTTTTTTGTTTCTAGAGTCAAACAAACACAAGCCAGTCAGCCTAAGCTGCAAGTGGACAATAGAACTAAATATATTATTGTACATTAAAGGACAAGAGGAAATCAGAAACCAATAACCCAGGATTTCAAGCACAAGAACCATGAAGGAAATGTTACCGATTAGCTAACTTGAGCTTTGAACACAGAGGAAACTCTCTGTTAGGAACGCAGAAGCAGAGTAAGAGTAGGCACTCTCCAGCAGTCTACCCAATACAGAATGGAAGGACATACTCGATTGTGAGTTAGGGACTGGGCCGTGTGAAGGAGTGGGGAAAAGAACCATGGGCAAACTCATATTTGGTTCTGCTGAAACGCCAGTAAATTCTTGATCTGTTAAGCAATCTACATTGTTTCCTGTGTCCGCCACCACTGTGCTCACACACCCAGTGCTTTCACGCTTTGGTGCTAAGCTTAGTTGCCTCTCTTGTTATGGTCAGGTTCCCATTGCTCAGAATGACCTTTTTGTCCACAAAGCCATCTGTCAAAGTCAGTTTGTTTCGCCATCTCCACTTCCACTGCTTGCTTCCCAGCTACATGCTGAAGCACTAGATGTTCTGCTCTTGATGTCTCCAGCCCAGATACACTGCTGTGGCCTCTCCCGACCTTCTGGCTCTCTCATTCAGTTTGGCTTCTCTTACTCTTTGCTTGCACTCTCCCCATGCCCTATAATTCCATTCTCCCTTCCAAAGACCATGCCTGCCTTCACATCTTTCCCCAGTCACCCTGGACCGCATACCCCAACACTTAAATGTGACTATCTTGTGAAAACTTCTGCTGTTTTGCTTTACTACCTTTCTCACATCTGTAGAGAGACAAAACACACATCTAATGTAAAGATCTCAGTAGTCTTTGCCTGTGGTTCTAGAATTGAGGCACTTTCTGTTCTGTAAATAGATGAACTGTTGTTATGAGCCGAGCAGGAGAGGCTCAATTTATTAGGAAAGAAAGAAGGAAGGAAGGAAGGAAGGAAGGAAGGAAGAAAGAAAGAAAGAA
>LOEQ01000101.1:544070-556285 GCA_001685075.1 Bramus lutescens | reverse complement strand
AGAGTGGTAACTGGATAGTTCCAAAGTTGTTTTGCTTGTAAGATGAGGACAAGAAGACAGAACAGAGGACTGAACATCAAGTTACTTCACAAAGTTTTTCAGTGTTACTGGTCCAACTTCAACTGGACCGTTCAGGGGAATGTGGTTATCTCTATGCTTTGATTTCTCAGAAGGTCAGGTACACCTTGTTTTCTGTCTGATGATGTGGAAGACCTGCAGTATAGGTGGCTGTTTTTAGGTTTATCTTTTTAGGACAAAATGAAAAAGCAGAGTGAAAAACAGCGGCTTTCTATCGTTTTAATTTATAATTTTTATGTGGCCATAGACAAAATTAACCCGTGCACACACTGCTTTTGATTCAGCCTCTATAGTGTATTATAATGTTGTATGATCTTCCTCAGCCATGTCACTCCTCATTCTTACCAAATAATGTTGCTTTTTATTTCACTGGAAAAAATAAAAAGCATGAACTGAAAATGGCCACTTTGCCATTCCCCTAACCCCACCTGCATCAAGCACTTTCCAGATCTTTGCCTCCCTGTTCATCCAGTGCCAAAGCTGTTTCTCTGACTGCTGGAGACTTCCTCACCCAGACTCTGCATCTTTTGACTTCTGTTAGACAAATTCACTCTTCATACTTTAAAAATGCAATGTTTTTTTAATTAATAACTTTATCATCTGTGCCCTATCTTCTATCGGTGCCTTTACAATCAACATATCCCTCTATAAAACAATCAGATACATAGCAGAAAGACAGATAAGCAATGTACACTATGAAATGCAACTCATGATAGAAAATTCTCAGTTCCATAAATAAAGTACAGCCAAAGCACAGACTGTTCAAAAGCAGAACACTTAGTCCAAACCCATGGCAAGGAGAACTTTCTTAAAGGGGTACAATTTACACCGGGGCAGGTAAGGTTTAGACCCATGCAAACCAATTTCAAAGCTACACAATGGGAAAGAGGTGGCTACAAGCATGGCCCCTGGCAAAGGTTTCCAACCCTTCTACCTTCATAAGGGCAGCCTTATCTCTTCACATCTCTATTTGATCCACTTTGAGTCCAGCTCATAATGTCTCTTGAATCTCAGGTTAATAACTGCTGATCTTGTTCCCTAGATGACAGAGAGGTTACAAACAGTTTTTACTTGTGTTTCATTTCTAACCAAGGATGAGAAACTTAGGGTTGCTTTAAAGAAAGAAATCTGAAGGCATCATTAGATAAAACCAAAAGACTATGGCGTCAGAGAGTTCTGGTGACAGATTGTATCAGGACTCTGCAATTGTAAAGTTTTCAACAAACTAAAATGAGAAAAATATTTGACACAACTTGAAAATGCCACTGGGTACAAGAATTCTACCTGATATATAGTTTATACAGTCGGAATTTCAAAGAGACATGTTATGTCATCTGTTTTTATAAATTTCATAATCTTATTTTTTAAATTAAGATATTAAAGTACAAATAACACCATAAAACTGAAAATACACATAAATAATACAAATACAGAGCCCAGCAGTACAGAGAAAATGAATTATGCCTCAGCTAGATTTTAATTACATAGGCAATTGTTAAAAGCAAGCTTGCAAGAAAAAGAGTTGGCGAGCTCTCTTTATGGACCAGAGAGTAAATAATTCAGGCCCAGAGGAATACGCAATCTCTTGCAAACACTCGGGGCTTCCACTGTAGCTAGGGAGCAGCCCCAGAAAACACATGCTCATCATGATTGTGCCTCAGTATTATTTGCAGGAACATTCCATGGCTGTTCATTGGGAGCTACAGCTAGTGGTAGTTGAAAAGGTGATGAGAAACAGGACAGCTAATCTTATGGTACAGTCTCTAGTAAGGCCCCAGAATATCTTCCTATGTCAGAAAAGCAAAAAGGGAAACAATTACCTTCAAGGCGGCAGAGCACGGAAGGTTGCTTTGCTGGGTGGCTACCAACTCTGCAAAGAACTAACTCATTGGCCAGCATTACTCCCTTCTAGGACAGCCCTCCCAGTGATTTCAAGGGCCCCACTGCTCCAAAGTCCTGCCACCTCAACATCGCAAGATGGGGATGAAGCCCTGGTGCATAAGCCTTGGAGGCGAAAAACACACCCAGAGCAAAGCATAGTCTACCAAAGGCAGAAGAGAACACTAAAACTCCTGAGAAGGAATAAACAGATTTTAAGACACTGAGAGAATAGTATAACCAACTCATCCTATGGGCAGAACATCAATTCATCAGAACATTCAAGCCTAAAAGAATTATTTTCTGTGAATAAGAATATTCCTGATACAGAAGCATGGTGCTGTGTATTTGCTGTCTATATGTTTCATAAAGTCTTAGTGTATCTCGCAGCCAACAGGATCTTAGATTAAGTACTATTCAGGTTGTTAATTTTGTTCCCTTACTGGTTATGAGTTAGTCCAGCTGAGAGTTTCAGAATTTAGGATTGGTAAAACAAAGCATTGACCACAAACCTGCTGGACCAGAGCCTGTGTCCCTAGCTTGCTTTCTATGGCTGTGATAGACATCATGACCAAAAGCACATCGGGGAGGAAAGAGTTCGTTTAAATTATGCATCCTGATCACAGACCATCACAGAGATAAGTCAGGGCCAGAGGAGAAGCAGGAAGTTGGAGGCAGGAACTGAAGTAGAGGCCATGGAGAGATGCTTTTGACTGCCTGGTTCCATGCGGATAACTCAGCCTGCTTCTTTCTATAGCCCAGGCCCACCACCCAGGGGTGGTCCAGATAGAACAGCGAGGATCTGGTTCAAGCAAAGTCTCTGCAACAGTACATGTGCAAAAGCATTGTGGAGCAGAAGGAAGTACATAGACTTGGACTAACATCTATTAAAGGTGCAAAGTGAGAATGCTAAATCCAGGGCAGTGGTAAAACGCTTAAGAACGGAGCCAGTGGAACATGGAGGAGTGCCTGGGGTAGAACTGGTGTGCCAGTGTGGTCTTAACTAAGTCTGTCGGGCACACTTCTCCCATCCATGGCACCTNAGAGGGTGGGAATGCCACTGGAAATCATCTATCATACTGAGGTTAGCTGGAGAAAGCACATCTGCCTAACCAGATAGAGCAAAACGGAGGTGTTAGGACCATGGCCAGACTAAAGGGCTGCAAAAACAGGAGGGAGGCATTCTGTGCTCCCCCACTTGGTAAACCAGGACCAACAGGAAACTTACAACCAATCAGACTCTTGACCCTAAATGTGAGGACTTCGGTAGAAACTTTGCTTCTTTATCTCCTGTCTGGAATATTCTATCAATATTTGCTAAATGAGTAAAAATAAGAAGGCCCTTTTATGCAAGCGGTGAGATTAATCCCGCTTTACTTAAAAGGCAACCAAAACAAAGAGAGGTTAAATCACTTGCCCAAAAGTCATTCAACCAAGTCAGAATTTGAAAAAGAGATCTCATTCTGAAATCTCTGACTCAACTGCCCCATTAAGCCATGTGGCATGGAAGAAAGAGCTGGCATTGAGCCCAGCACTGTGGGCGATGTCATCAAATGTTCTTTGCTTATATGATATAATTCTCAGTTACTTGGATATCAGCTTTTGTTGATGTCAGATTACTTATTTGGGCTAGCTTAACCTTTATGTTAGCAAAGCTGGACATTTAGCCATATTTTTAAAAGTGTAAGGCGTTCCAGCACAAGATGTGAGACACTTTATAGAAGAAATCATAACTTCTTTTGGTCATAAAATATTACATGAATTACTTTAAGGAAGTTTTGGGCTTTTCTGTAGACTTTTCTACTTCATCAGAAAGTACTATGTGCTTGCCTACCCAGGCCTGCAAGAGCTGGGAGAGTTTATCAGTCCCAACTCAGGCTCCATTAGGAACGCTTCACTGGCTTCCACTTTTGCCAGATGCCAAGCAACCTCCTGTTTATTCCAGTGTATTCTGGAGTCGTGGTGGAGGTGCTTATAATCAAGAGTGGAATCTGCTGAAGTGTGCACTGGAGCAAGATGACTGAGACTGTTCCCAGCAAAGAGAGCCTCTCCCAGGGGTCCAGGGACAATAATACTGTAAGGAAACGCACAGTGTCAGCTAAGTTAGATAACAGGGTATGTTTCTTAGAGAAAAAAAAAAAGCCATTTCAGGTCAAGGTAAGAAAACCTGCTGCTTTGTACTCACCAGAGAATTATAGAAAATGCAATTTAGGATTGTTCCAGGAAAAAATGGTAGCTGTGCTACCATTTGAATCTGAAGGGTCCCCCAAAGGCCCACGTGTTAAATACGTGAGTCCAACTCTGCATTCTCAGTCCATGTATTGCTAAAGATCACTATGAATGCAACCCAATGCAAAATCACAAACTTAGGAGGGGCTTTCGGTTGTTGTTATTTTTTGTAACTTAATTACACAGTTCTCAAGGCTAAAAATTTTAGATGACCTTATGGCAACGTCAAAAGGTTGGACACGCCTGTAAGCCTTGGTCTCCAGCCTCAACCTTGGAGAGATGGGGCCAAGTGGAGGTTTTAAGCTGTTAGGGGGTGTGCCCCCAAAGATGAGTGTAAGTCTCCTCTTTGCCTTTACTTCCTCAGGTGAGCAGGGACCTCACCTTCACGTGCCCACTGGCATACTCCACCTTATCACAGGTCCAAAGCAACAGGACTAACCAACCATGGGACCAAAAGCTCCAAAACAAGAAGTCAAAATAAACCCTTATTTTTTAATGATTTTCTTCAGATATTTTGCTCCAGTGGTGCAAAGCTAATAGAGATGGTAGCAATTATTATGCCAATACCAAATATCACAGATAATACCAGCCATTTCAGCATTATTATTTAATCTAATCCTCCCAACACCAAGGCCACTCATATGATGGCAGAGTTACAGTTTGCACTCAGGCCTTCATGATTACACATCCATTGCTCCTCTCACTGTACTATCGTTTCACTATGCTCAGCAGTATCTTGACCAATTTGCCTTTAAAACTAAGTTCATGGAAGGCCATGAGCCTTATGGGGAGAATCTATTACTGCTGTTTTGCTAAAAAAGCATGATGTGAAATGGCCTTCTAAATATTTGTGTTTGTACCCAGAGGTCAGTGCTACCCTTGGCCTTTGTTGGAGAAGCCTGTTTCTGGAGAGGGTAGTGTTTAATGCAGAGATTCATAACTGGTTAAAATGTATGATTGTCTGCAAGTGCTCAGCCTCAAACAGGACATAAACGTATATCCCCCTGCAAGGCTCAGGGAGCATCATGGGAAAGAGGAGGATGGGGAGGAAGGCTGTGATACGCTGTCTCCTGGACTTGACAGCATGGGCGCATCATGACCTCAGAAGCTGTGTTAGGCACACAGGACCTGCGCAAGACAGAGCCCATCCATGGTCCAGCATGGATGGTGGAGGGGAACCTGAGGCCCTCCCTCATCTGAGGAATTAATGGTTTCTGGGGATGGGGAGTCATTTTTCTTCAAGGTGTAGCTCCTAGTAAGTTGTCCATGATACAGCAAATATCCCCACACCCATGTACACACAAATCACCTGAATTAAACCCAGGTTATATTTAACACACACATGCATGCATGCACGCACATAGAAAGGGAGATAAAACATTCTCAAGAGAGTAAGAAGAGATAAAAAAAGGAATGGTAGGGTAACTCTAATCAAAATAAACTACATACATGTATGAAATTGCCAAAGAATAAATAAAATCATATTATAAAGTAGGAAACAAAATATTTATGTGTTTATGGAAAAATTAATTTGAGCTGTTTGGAAGTAGTTTTAGAAACATCCAAGTAAACTTGTGTTTGTGTGTGAGAGAGAGAGACAAACAGAGAGAGAGAGGGTGTTTCATACCCTTTCAAAGGAATGTGTGATGATTTTGAATATGAGAATCAGTTAACATTTTCCTTTTCTGTTTCTAGCTTCAATTTTGGGGAAGAAGTGTCAGAATTTCAAAGCAAAATAATTTCAAAAAAGAGTTCATTCCTTAACCTGGCTTACTAAATAACTAATATGCACGAACTCTGAGCTAACTGTTTGAGGGTCATAAAGATTAGCATCATTTTCTGCTCTGCAGTAGTTAGAGGGTGTTTATTCAGAATATCTATTAGAAAACTAATTTGGAGAGTTGCCAGAAGTGGCAAATAAAGCCGCCATGCTGCATAGGGGTGAAGGGCATATAATAGCATCCAGAGATCAAATTCTGAATGTTGGTTGAGTCTGTCACTGGTAAGTTAGAGTCTATAGATAGTTCTCTTGATCCGGTTAAGCCTTAATTTTATTATTTCCAAAATGACTTGCTGGAAGAGGTTAGATAGTTATAGAAATTAGTTGTTTAGAATGCTAAAACTTGCCATCTGGGTAGCAAAGGATGGTAACCAGTCAGGGCCGTAAGACATTTGACCTCTGAGTTCATTTGCGTTATACACGATTCAACTGCAACTTCCTTCGACCAAGGTGATTCCTATAATCTCATCTTTCATGTCGCTCTGTCTAAGAGGCAGCAGTTGCCGAGGTCATGTATTGTAGGGATACAACAAACATCTCTCCAGAATTGTTAACTGTTCCCTTTGACTTAGTCAAGGACATCTGTCCTCAGAACAAGATCCTAACTCAGTGGTACCACAGGCTGTCTTTAGGGTGTGGCTGAGCTATACCTCGGAAGCAGCACACAGCTCAGCTTCCTTCCAGATAGGATGCTGCAGGAGCTCTAATCATAGCAGAACAGCTCATCTTAAAAGGCAGAAGTCCAGCATGCTAGCTTTATGCACCGTAAATCCACATGACTCAGAAACAAGGAGAAGAGCAGAGAATTGACTAAATTTTTTTCCCAAATGTTTTCTTGCTTATTCTAGGAGTAGAAATAGATTGAGTAACCTGACATTAAAAAATAAAAAGTGTTTATTTTGCCGATGAATTTTTTTGAGAGAAGTTTTATTTGGCCTTTTTCGGTTCAATTTATGCTTTGTAAAAATAAAGTTAAACCTTAAAACTATTGTGCTTTTTCTGTACTATCTCCACTCACTGTGACAAATACCGTCTGCTTTGGTTCCTTTCTGAGTCACAGACTAGTGTTTTTACTGACATTGTTCCTCCTCAACTCATGTAATTAGTCATAGCAACCAAGAGTCGAGAGAGTGATTACCAGCCAGTTATTAAAAGCGTGATGAAGCATATCATGGAGCATAATACAACCATCATGGAGGCTCAACAGAATGCCAGCAGAGTTGACTGAATCTAGAAGCAATTGAAAAAATCATTCTTTTTCATTTTTTTTCCTAGATGCTAATGCTCTATCAGGTGTCTGATGTGGCTGTCATATGAAATTACACAGATAAGTTGGTGGCAGTGTCACAGAAGCAGCATTTAATCGGACTGGCTAGGCTTGCTTAGTGGCTCCAAAGATGCAAGGGTGCCCAAACTCTTTAAGAAGAACACGGAAAGGAACCAACATTCCCAAGAAGGAGACATGATGCTCGCACTAATCTCTCATTAACTCTGCTATTACACTTACCTTGAAGACTAAAAAGTGGGTCTTTGAAAGGTAGAGCATGAATAACTTTTGAGGTAGGTCATGAAGGAGACAAACAAGACAATACAACCCCAGCATTGCTCATGAAGACAGCCCTGGGGGTGTTGAGGATGGCCACAGCAGTCTACAGTAAAGGGAGGAGATTTGATAGTGGACTATTGAAGACAAATGAAAGTTGTGCATATGGGCAAGAAGATTCCAGAAAAGCAAGGTGTTTTCAGAGTCAAGGAATATCAGAGCTCTAGAAATAAAGCGGAGTCAAATGATTGACCGCTGTCAAAAATTAGTATTTCAATTCATGGACAAAAACTAAAACCTGTGACTAATCAATCAACTGAAACTGGAACAAATTATCTGAAAGGGAAAAAGATCACTTTCACAGAGATGCCATTCTGCCCTTGGAGAGAGAAACTTCGAAACAGAGGGAGCAAAATTATCGTTGCCATGAGAATTTTGAGAAAATCGTGCAACTCATTATTATTTCTATGATCCTTTCTGTCTAGGAAATGGCCTGCAACATTGGCTACATGTTTTTCTGAAAATTGCCTTTCCTGACTTTGTTTGCTTGTTGGGATTCCTCCTTACCCCTCACTAGCGTATCTAGTTCTCAGCTGAAACTGAATAAGCTTCCTATGGACACGTGCCATTGCTGCCATGAGCAGCCCTCAGGAGGCCTTTCCCTTTATTGCTTTATCTATGATTCTCCTCAAGTCACCCCATGAGATCCTGTGGTTCTGTACTAACAGTGAGAATGTACAAAGAGTAAAATTAGAAGAAATGTCATGATGTGTGGTGGTTTGAAAGGAAATGGTCCCCCAAGGGAGTGGCACTATTAGGAGGTGTGGCCTTATTGGCGTAGGCATGACCTTGCTGGAATAGGCATGACCTTGCTGGAAGAAGTGTATCATTGTGGAGGCTTTGAGGTCTCCTATTCCTAAGTGATGCTAAGTGTCACAGTTATTTCCTGTTGCCTGTGGATCAAGATGTAGGATTCTCAGCTACTTCTCCAACTCCACATCTGCCTGCATGCTGCTAAGTCTGCCTGCATGCTGTTATGTCCTGCCATGATGATAATGGACTAAACTTCTGAACTGTAAGCTGCCCCAATTAAATGTTTTCATGTATAAGAGTTGCTGTAGTCATGATGTCTCTTCACACCAACAGAAACCCTAAGACATGATGAAATAGCCCTTTATCAGTTACACATTGTTGTGTTTGAACTAGTACTTAGCTGTACCTTAATTTACTCATTTTCAGGTTTCAGAGAATGCTTTAGTCTTCAGATCCAGGCATAAGTATTGAGAGGCAAGCTCACTTAGCCTGCGCATTGTTCCTGCCAGGCGACTCTTGCATTCCATTTTTGTTCTCAAAGATCCATGGGATTTCAGAGCTGAAGAGAACCTAAAGATGCCTTGTTTTATGGATGAAGAAACCAAAGCTTTGAAATATGATAGGATTTGCTCAAGGCCATGGAACTAATGGAAAAAATGGAATAGCTTTGGGGTTGGCAACCTAATTTCCCATCCTGATCCCTGATGATAGCTGGCCTGACTCTCACCATCTCATCCCTCCTTTTGAGGCCCTGAGCAGCCACACTCTCGTTAGCTCGTCTCTTAAAACACAGTAGGAAAAAACTTTAAAGACTTGATTCTGCCAATGACCATATTTGAAGTTTGGTTTTCCAGCACTGAGTTAGGCAGCTCACAACCACCTACAACTCCATCCCAGAGGATCCAATGCCCTCTTCTGGCCTTTGTAAGCCCTGGAACACTAATGCACGTACCCGCATACACATAGACATAAATACATCAGAAAATAAAATTTGTAAAATAAGGTAGTCACCTAGTTTGGTTTAGAGATCATTAATATGCACATTCATTTGATAAGATAGCTAGTTTTACATTTATGTGCAAAGATGAATGTGTATATACGTGATAAAAACAAAATATAAGCTATATATGCATTAAAGTCAAGAGAACATTACCAATATGAACCCTAAAAAAAAATCTCCCAGCCACCTAAACTATATGTTTTGTTGTTTTTACTTATTAAATAAGTAATAGAGATCTGAACAAAAGCTATTTGTTTTTACAAATTCTAAAACAGAATAAATTTCTGAGATCAAAAATATCAAACCAAATCTGTGCCACATATTAATGGCTTTCAGTTTGGGTTCCTAATAAACATC
Organism: Bramus lutescens; assembly: GCA_001685075.1. Lineage (NCBI taxonomy): Eukaryota > Metazoa > Chordata > Mammalia > Rodentia > Cricetidae > Bramus > Bramus lutescens. The sequence continues at coordinate 546,607 of LOEQ01000101.1, read as the reverse complement.
AAGTTACTACAGATGGCATAGATAATGGCCTCCTATAAACATCAGTTTCTCTGGGACAAACTAGCCACACCCATTTGCAGAAGGAAATGGAAGCTCGTACTACTGAGTGCCGAATGTGTGTGAGACTCTTCCGTATACCTCATCTCATGGCCGTGTCCACAACAAGCCAGAGAGGTAGACACTGTTATTCAGTGTGTTCATTTAAACGAATGGATGAACTGAGAGTGTATCCCTTACAGACCTTATAGGCAGAATTTAAATGCAATATTAGGTACAGTTATTGATTGAATTACACAAACTAACAATGTCTGAGCAATCTATGTTTCAAGTAAATCAAAGAGAAACACAGAGAAAGGTTGGGCAAGATATTAGTAACCTTCCAAAAAGTAAGTCAGTCTACTCATGCTGGTCAGGCTATAGTAGCCATGTCAGCTAGGCTAGATGCAGGTTCTAGATACCAAAGACAAGAACATCATTAGTATAAGCTAAGCATGGTCACTCCCAAATAGGCTAGATGCAGGTTCTAGATGTCAAAGACAAGAACATCATTAGTATAAGCTAAGCATGGTCACTCCCAAATAGATATCACAGCTTCTGTTTTCCACCTGAGTTAAGAAATGATGATTGGCCTGATGACTTAGCAAGGAATGAAACCTAAACAGAAGAGGAAGAGGAATGTATATAGTACATCAGTGCTTGGAGAAGTTTCATAGTGTGGAAAATCAGGGAGCCCTGAAATGTAGATTGCTTGCTATTGCAAACTAGCTATCTCCGTTGGTGGCAATCTTTCATTACTTCTTCCAGAACTGGATTAGATGTCCCCTCCACTGGAAGCTGCACTATGTATTATTAATGAGGTAAATTAAACTTCAGATATTAAGGGTGCATGTGTGCATAGTAAACACGTGTCTGCATGAGTCTAGGCTAGGGAACAAGAAAGGTCAAAGGACAGCTTGGGGAACTGCTTCTCTCTTTGCACCATGTGAGTTCCAGGGATAAACTCAGGCCATTGGACTTGACAGCAAGTCATCTTGCCAGCCCAAAGTAAGTTTTGGTATAGATTTGCTACAGGTATTAATGTAGAAAGAAGCCTTTAAGATAAGTACAGTGTACACTCAAGACAAAGGAGCATGTTTCTTGAGAGGAGACAATGTCATGAATCTGGCTCTTATATAATGGATACTTCCTATGCTTAGAGAAAAGGAGTCTCTAGACTACATTAACATTATAACTCAAGTGATTAAATACTGTCCATTGTTTTAAATATTAACTGAACCATGGAGAAGCAGGTAACCTAACACTAGTGCTTAGCTTTGGTCCAACTTGGGGCTCTTGGCTCTAGTTGATGGAAAACGAGAGCATTTATGAATCAGCAATGAGGATTTTGCATCTACTATCACATCTACAGCTTTCCAGTTGAAAAAAATGTAACATTAGCAAGCACAAGCAGAATGAAAAGATCATCACATAATCCTTGGTGTGGGAAGTCCTTCTGACTGTGTGTTGCTTTTATTGGTTAATAAAGAAGCTGCTTTCAGCTGATGGCTTAANAGAGAGAGAGAGAGTAGGCAGAGGGGAGGAGACGCCATGTAGACCCACCGGAGAAAGACACCAGGGACGGAACTTTACCCAGAAAGCCACAGCCACATGGCAATGCACAGATTAATGGAGATGGGTTAGTTTAGGATATAAGAGTTAGCCAGAAATATGCTTAAGCTATTGGCCAAACAGTATTTTAAATAATATAGTTTCTGTGTGATTATTTCGGGAGTCTGGGTAACCGGAAAACAAACAAGCAGCTTCCCCCAACAGGTCCTCCTGTGTTCTAATGAAGTTTCAGTGGTGCAAAACCTTGTCCAGTCAGGAAAAAAAAAATTTTTTCAAGTTCAATTCCAGAAAAACCATTATGCCAAACCAACACCACTCTCCACCCTTTTTGAGTGTTACACTGGAGGAATAGGTTTTGTTTTTGTAAATACATTTGTAAGCTGATAAACTTAGAGCTAGTGATGTTATTGGTGAGAACCTTGAAAGAAAGTTTTTGTATGCTAAAAGTGACACATGACCCTGGAAGATGAACTTTGGCATGAATGCCTTTCTGAACCTTCGATCAAGAAGTTTGCCAACGGTCTTATCAGTGATGCCCCTGGTGGCTGAACTCTTCCTTTCTTTACTGTCTTCCTTCTCTCCTTTCTTCATCATTTGCTCCATGATTTGTTCATTCAGTTACATCAGGGATTTCTAAGGAAATCATTGTTGTATCTCAAACTCCCTGTATGGCTATTGGGAAGTATTATCCTCCAAACTAAATATTCCCATCCTAGAAGGAGGAACCTTAAGACTCCATAAGTTCTTAATTGAAACACTGCACTCTAAAAAGAGGCTTCTTAGGACGTAGGAAGTAAACAAGATTCACAAGGTCCCTTGATGTAGGAGGGTCATCTGTCTATGTGTTACTTTCATTGGTTAATAAAGAAACTGCCTTGGCCCTTTTGATAGGCCAGCCCTTAGGTGGGTGGAATAGACAGAACAGAATG
>LOEQ01000101.1:530197-543907 GCA_001685075.1 Bramus lutescens | reverse complement strand
CCGTGCAGGAGCTGGGCCGGACGAATAGCAGGCCTGCTCACCTCATTACTACAGTCCCTCCTGCCCCCTACCCCCGTTATAGAATCAGTACTTCGTGTTGGAAACAGAGGGAGAATCTCCAACCTCCTGATGCCTGCTGGTCCTGCAAAGAGCTCAGGGATGCAATTTTGTGAGCCATCATTTTTTGTCCATTCTCTGGTAATTATCCACAGTAAACTCCCTGGTTTGCCAAACTAGATTTTGCTAGAATCATTATTTTGGTCTGTCATTGATTCCCTGTGTGGGTTTAAGTAGGCATTTGTTCTTGTCTCCCAGAAAAACTCACACAACAGTTAATAGAGAAGATGCCAATAGACAAACACCCTGCCCCCTACTTTCTAGTCATTTCCATCCTCAGCCTCCTTTCTGGTCTACTCTCTGACGTCATCTGGATTATCCTTTCCTTCTCAACTACACACTGTTACCTGATATTAAACCCTTCAAACCTGCTCTCATGTTCTTGCAAGTTTGGACCAGAATTTGACTTACTGTTACCTCATGTATTAGTTTCCTGACATTGCTGTAACAAGCAGCTTAAAACATACAAATTTTTTAACCTTAGTTTTGAAGGTCAGAAGTCTGGGGCAGATGACACTGGACTGACATCAAAGCGTTGGAGAGACTTCATTCCTTTCTAGAAACTCCACAAAAGCATGCCCTTGCCTTTTCGAATGAGTCTTAGAAGCAACCCATACTCCTTGGCTCATAGATTTGCTCCGTTCTCAAAGCCCACACTGGTACACTGAGTTCTTCCTTTGAATTACTGTCTCCCTTCCCCATTATTTAAGAAACCTTATGATTTTGTTCGAGCCCCTCAGATAATTCAAGATAATCTCCTTGTTTTAAACTCCATAATTTAACAATGTTAATTGCATTTTCAACAGTACTTACTCTCAACTTTGCAATACAACATCTCACAGCTCATGAGCATGGCAGGGAGGGTGTTGGCTCACTACACTTAATCCCTAGTATGCTCAGTGTTCAATATGATAGACAGAAAGTCTCCAACTGCTAATACAGCCTGCAAGAATGTCTGATCTTGGCCAAGTAGAAAGAAGCGGGACTGTCTCTTGGTAGTAAAGCTTCATTTTAAAGGGAGATAAATTTTGAAAGCAAATGAACCTGTGATTAAATTCTAGTTTTAGCAATTTAGGAGCTTTGTGGCCTCGGTAAACCTGCCTCCAGTTCCCCTAAATCTCCATTTCCTTGGTGTTAATTTGAGTATATTTACTTCACAGTGTTTCTAAATGCTGAAGTGAAACAATCAAAGCAAAAATCCTGGCTCATAGGATCCCTACAGATATAGGATTTCTTATCTCCACAAAACACAGCAGCTCCCACCTCACTCAGGGAGACCACTATGGCTCCCAGCCCTGATATCTAATCAATCAATGTGCATCGAGAAGCTATGTTATACAAGGGACAGCAGAGAACCTGAGGGTGACACAAGATAGGAGATGTCAACCTGGTCAGGGAATCTATATGTGAACACAAGAAAAGTTAGGTCACAGAAGCAGGCAGCTGTCACCACTGACATCATACAACTCACCCTAGCGAATGGACCCATCTTTAGTATTGGTTGAGTTCAAGAGATGAAGAGTCAACACTGGACCAGAGTGAGATGATGCCACAGCATCAAGGGCATTTGAGAGGGCTTGGCAAGAAAGGCTATGGTTAGGGAACCTGTGAGGATGCACGGAGGTGGTTTGTGCTGAGCAAAGGCTTTGAGTTCTCTCCTCGGTGACCTTCAACAGTCCTGTTTACTTGTTGGGAAGCATTTAGTCTGAGACAGGGTGAGTAAGGCACAAGAATACCATCCCTGCACACTGCCATCTCCCACCTCCTCCCTCTGACAGCCTACCTCCTTGCCAAGTTCCTTCCCTCCTCCCTCCCCTATCTCAACATGATACAAAACAGCCTTTCTGCTTTTCTGGGATTAGTGAGAAGCAATGCCCTGTAATTATAGTCATCTTATCTCCTTTGAATTCACCAAAATTACCCATTTTCTTTAGATCAGCACCATTGCCACATGATGGATGTTATTGGTAAGCTTTGTGCAATGGTGAAATGTTGTTTTCTTAAAGTGACATCTGCTCCAGTAGACTAATGTTCCTATCTGCCTGACTCATTTGGGAGAACATGTCCACATGCCAGTGTGGATGGGTTGGTGGGGCGGCATGCAAGATGAGCGGAGCATCTGGTAGAATATGTTTCAATGTTTCAGATGAAGACTATTCAGTTTCCTGCAGAAGTACAGTAGACACTAACCCTTCAACCCTTCTACACTGTCAGAAGAATGGAGATATGCAGTTTCCAAAAGCCTTTTTGTCTTCCTGAGGAATCCTCATCCCTGTCCCCTTGTCCTCCACAACCTGAAGCCTTCATGGTTTGTCTCTCCCTGTGCTCTCCTCCAAACCCAGGGTCCATATTGGAACTAATGTCCTTAGAAATCTGCAGTCCTTAATGACCCCATCCAAATGTCACTTTCTTTATGATGTCACCTCTAGATAGAGCTGAGGTCTGACTGCTGTACCTGCTCATACCTAGAATGTTTAAAAGGAAATTATATCAGACGGTGAAAGGAACAAACCCAACCACGTAGTGAAGCAGCTCAGAGGCCAAATAACATTCAAGGAGCAGGTACCACCTGTGAACTGAAAAGACAAAAGAGGTAGAGTCCTGTGAACCTCCAGGGCTCTCAGGGCTGATGCTACACCATCACTATAGCCATAACATGAAGCAAAGGCAGATGGGAGAAAATGGCCCAGCTTCCCTTCCTCCTGCCCTCCATCTCCCATAAGTGTTGTCCATAGGATGAATCCTTGTAAATACCAGTGGACAAAGGGACCTGGGAGATACAGCCTACAGGACTCAGCTTTCTGACAGAGAAACAAAAGAAAATGGGGTAGATCTAAAGACTAGGATGCCCATGCTCAACAGCACGCCTTGAGTTGTGGATACACCTTCTCTACACAGCAGTCACACTTGGCCTCGCCATTTATTGTGGTTTGTGAGAAATGCCCCCCTATAGGCTGTGTGATTGAATACTTCTTCTCCAGTTGGCAACTTTTGGGGAAAGTTATGGAATGTCAAGGATACCATGTTTTGTGGGAGGAAGTAAGTATATCACTGGGAACTGACTGAGTTTTATTGCCTGGTCTCACTTTCTGTTCTCTCTCTTTCTCTGCTTCCTGTGTGCAGAGGAAATGGGACGTCTCTGTTTCCTGACTGCCAGGCAGGCTCCCACCTCCTGCTATCATCCATCATGGAATGATGAGTTGTCTGGAACGTTAAACCAAAATAAACCCTCTCTTCTCGAACTTATTTTTACCGGAGCATTTTATTACAGCAACAGAAACATGACTAAGACAACACTCATTTGAGTATTCTTCACCTTTCCTTTCCTTTCTCCCAACGGGGAGATACAGATGCAATGGCAAGAGCTGAAGCAACCACCCTGAACTTCAAAATCCAAAGTGCACCTTGAGGATGAAGAAGAAAGCAGAAGGAGCCTGGGTCCCTGATGATCAAGCATCCGTTAGTGTTGCTTGCCTGGGCATCAAAGGGAAATGAACTTTTCTAGGACCCGTTATCACTTTTAAGGTCTTTACACATGAACCCCTCTTCATGAACACAGTGACCTCTTGCTTCAGGAAACGTTTTTGAGCACGTGAAACTCCAGCACCTCAAAATACACCTTGAAGGGGATGGAATTCATTTCTTATTTTTGTGTTTAGAGACAAATGTCCACCCAGTAATAAACATTACCAGTATGGAACGATGTTGAAATAACAAGGCTAGCTAAGGATAAAACAATTATATTTTATATATTATAAGGGAAAAACTCACGAAACAGAAAATGAGAACTCCAAGCACAGCAACGTCCCATGGGAAAAGGCTCGCACCTAGAGGTGCACATGTTTTACCCTGGGTCCGAGCATAGCCATGCCTTAACTAAGATCCACCTCTTAAAAATGATTGGCTAACAAGATTCCCCATTAGAATGAGGAAAAATACTGTCATGAGCTGAGTCCCTAAGAACAATGCTGCTCAGACTTTAGCATGGGGGCAAAATGGCCTGAAAAACTTGAAACATGGATTGCTGGCTCCTAGAGGCAGAGATTTTGAATCAGTGTACTTAGAGCTTAGAGGTTCTGAGTCTTTGTATCTTAACAAGTTCCAGAGCTACAATGAAGCTGCTGCAGGAACTGCCAGAGAGGACAGGGGCAAGTCAGTGGGTGCTCCACCTACACATTCATGGATGCTGAACTTCTTAAAACCATGGAAACGGGACTGAGGGGATGGCTCCAAGGGTAAGAGTCCTTCCTAATCAACCATGAGGATTTGAATTCAATTCCCCAGCACCTATATAAAAAGTCCAGATGTGGGGGGTGGCGGGTGGGCAGGAGCAAAATTGTCAAGAGAATGGCTGGGGCCCCAAAGTGACAAGCCCCACATTCAATGAGAGATCATATCCCAAGGGAATAAGGAAGAAAGCAATAGAGGAGGGCACCTGACACCCTCCTCTGGCCTGCGCATGCTTGCACAGGCACACACCTGCATGAACATGTTTACACACCCCTCAAACAAGCACACACAAACTCTCAGAGGTGAAATGTGAACACCAGAGACTCTCCACATTCCTACAGCAGGAAAGATCATTAAAGAACCAGAGGAGGCCCTGAACTAAAGTTGGATCCAAGTGATTAGATAAAAGAGCAATGTGAGCATCTACAAAGAAACTGGTGTCTGCCAGTGAACAGGGTATCCACTGTTCTGCCATCCGCGCCACCAAGGGACAGATTGTATACTCACAATGGGGTCACCACAGTGTCCTCTTCTAAGCAGAGACTGCTGGGGAGACTTTCTGCTTTTTAGCTGTCACAGATAAGTACACAGCGAATGCTCCAAAAAAAGAAAGAACTAAAGGGGGGGAAAAAAAAACGAAATGTGAATTTGCCATTCAAACGCAATTTCATTGCAGGTCTGTAAGCTTATCAGCCTCCTTCAACTAAATTACTACCCCTGCGTGCCTCCCACACAGACATACTGGTGTTGCCAAGGAGCGTGGGTGAACACCCTACCCCGCTGATCTAATTCACTTCATTGAAATGTGTATGAGATTTCACGCCGACAGCAGGGCAGAATAAGTGATTTTGCGGGCCTAGAAATAAATTATTGGCTGTCTAAACATCTACCAAATTTAGATACCAGCGGAACTAAAGACTTTTTCCTTTTCCTGTTCCTCCTTTCTCTTTTTCCTCTGCCCGGGCTGTCTCCTTCCCCCTCATCCGTGCCCGGCTGAGCGGTCGGAGCTTCTCTAGCCTGCTTGGCTTCATCCTAAGGAGCATACCCTCTCCTCTACTGAAGAGGCAGAGCCACAAAGATGCTCAAGATACTCAGCTTTGGCCACCAGCTCACTCCGAGGTCTTTCCTTTCCTGAGCCTGACTGATCTGTAAGGGCTGTAAATCACTGCTTCTACATCTGAACAGCTCCATCAGGGGACAAAGACTGGCTTCTCTTCTGGCTCTACAGGGCTAGATGTTCATGATGTGTGAATTCTGACCATAGTCCCTCAACTGCTCCCAAGAGAAAACTGCATAAAGTCTTTATTTCAAGAGTTTTCATGTTCTGTTAAGAAGAACATAAAAACAAAAAAAAATCTTGTTTTATTTATCTGTCATATCATCTGACATAACATCTATCAAATCAACTATCTACCATCTACCTACCATCATCTATTTACCTACCTATCTACCTACCTATGCACCTCTCATGTATCTACCTACCTACCTATCTATTTATCTATATATCTATCTGTATTTCTCTCCTGCCAACGGCTTCTTGGTGTTTCTGGCCTCACATCTCTCTCTCCTCTCCACTCAGCACATTCTTACCTCAGCCTGTGAGGATAAGAGAGTGTTTATAACTCTCCCAGGCACAACCAGAGCAAAACAGTGTTTGATCCCAGGCCACCTTGTAACCTCGCATGATTGTGAAGAACACACTGGGAAGGGAAGGCCATTATCTTAGTCAGGGTTTCTACTACTGCTATGACTTGCCATGACCATAAAGCAAGTTGGGGAGGGAAGGATTTATTTGGCTTACACTTCCACACTGTTGTTTGCCTCTGAAGAAAGTCAGGACAGGAACTCAAACAGGGCAGGATCCTGGAGGCGGGAGCTGATGCAGAGGCTATGAAGGGGTCCTACTTACTGTCTTGCTTCCATGGCTTGCTCAGCCTGATTTCTTATAGAACCCAGGACCAGCAGCCCAGGGATGGCACCACCCATTAGGGTTGGGCCCTCCCCCATTGATCACTAATTGAGAAAATGCCTTAGAGCAGGATTTCAAGGAGGCATTTCCTTTTCTGAGGCTCCTTGCTCTCTGATGACTCCAGCTTGGTGAAGTTGACACACAGACGGCCAGTCCACCCGTGAACACATTCTAGAAGAGCCTCTGTCCGTCTCTGTGGAATAGAACTCCTAGGTGGGGTGTGAACTGGGATTTAGCCTTTCTGTAGCCAAAACTAATATTTTTAAAACTTACTGATGAATTTCAGTCTGAAGTCCCCCACTGTGAAGTCAGACAACCAGCAGATCGCCTTCCAGAACACTTCCTCAGACCAGGTTTTAGTATTTATTTTTAAGAACTAGAGTGAAGGCATGCTAAAGAGCCAAGAAACCCTCACCAAATAGAGTCTTAACCTTGATGGAACAATCCCCTCCCTGACTTTCCTGCATGGAAAGCTGTCTTCCGAGAAAGAGAAGACCAGCTATGTTTTTTGTCAAAACATGGAAACAAGACCGTATGGGAATTCATTTTATCCCCCAGTATTTGTTCAAATACTTGAGTGCAGAGGAACACCAGTGTTCCTGAGAAGTGGGCTGATGACCACACGGGTAAAGCAGTTTGTAGTCACTTTGGGTCTTCTCCTCATGCTTGCTTTTGAAATAAATTTTAAAGCCTAGTCTGTCTGTCTGTCTTCCTTTCTTTCTTTTCTGAGACAGAGTTTCTCTGTGTAGCTTTGGTGCCTGTCCTGGAATTCACTCACAGAGATCCACCTGCCTCTCTGCCTCCAAAGTGCTGGAATTAAAGGTGTGCGCCACCACTGCCCAGCTTAAGGGTAGTGTTTCTAAAGTGTCTTATTCTACTTACAAATTTTGTTATTCTAGTTCTCAGTCTAGAAAATTCTAGCATTACTTGTGGAAACTTTTATGCCAACTGAGTAAATAACAGTGAATTGGTGCTCATAAACATATTGTGCAGAACCAATAAATGCAATCTATTTTATTTGCTTCATTAATAATGCTAATAGAACCTTCAAAATATTTAGATTGTTCTTATGAATGTAGTATTTAGTGATCATTCTTATATTATGGTGACTCGCTTGTTTTTGTGTTTTTCAAGACTGGGTATCATTACATAGCTCTGGCTATCCTGGAACTCACTATGTAGATTGGGCTGGCCTTGAACTCACAGAGATCTGCCTGCTTCTGCCTCCCTAGTGCTGAGTTAAAGGCATGCACCACTAATCCCAGTAGCTACAATGATTCTTATGCACCTGCCACACCACAATGTTGGGTATAGATACGGTAAACTTCTCTTCTGCTTTTCATATAAAAACAACCACACATCTAAGTCATTTAGTAAACAAATTTAAATTGGAATTATAAATCCTACCAGTATGCTAGGAATCTGGTTGTTTAGTGGTACACAGTAGACATCTCTGTCTTAAGATAATACACATCTTGTTTTCTTGCAGGCTGTAGGTTCGCTGGACTTCCATGGGCACTTATCACACAACTGCAGCCATATAGCAAGCCAGAATGGCACCAGCACGCCCTGGAGGCATGGCAGGGGGGTGTGCTACAATAGCTAGCTACCCCCTCTATTCAAGGCTAATACACATTTGAGAATGGTCATTTCTTACACAAAAGACTTATATATTATACATTGTTAATTTTAAGACTTCCTATATGTGTTTATTTGAAATTACTAAAGGCCTGTGGAACTCCATGATGAACATAAGCATGGTATTTGTGTTTTAATATCCCTTTGAGCATCAGCTTTGTGTAAACAGCATCCTTGGAATTGCAGTCTTTTCTTCAATTCAAAAGGAAGAATAATTGCATTTTACTAGCAACGTCTAGTAACTGTAGAAATTTCTTATCACGAATACAGGAGCTGCATTAGTCAAACATAAAACATGGCAATAAACACTAGTTATAAAATAGAATCACAATGCAGTATGTTTTCCATTAGTTTGTTATTGTACCATCGATATGCTGCCTATCATATCACAAATATATGATAAATGAGGCTGATTTATTTCTGCATAGATGATACAGTATGAAACATATTTATTAGTATATTATTAAATATCTTTAATAATTAATTTTACTTTAAAAATATTTATTCTATGTAACTGTGTATATATGTACATGTGTGTTTAGGGGGTATGTACACATGAGTGTAGGCAACGAAAGAGGCTAGAAGAGGGTATTAGATTCCCTATCTTGAGTTACAAGCAGTTGTGAGCTACCAAATATGGGTTCTGAGAAGCAAATTCTGGTCCTCTGTAAGATCAGTTTGAGCTCTTAACCATTGAACCATCTCTCTAGCCACAATAATTAATTTTAAAAGTCCATATTTTATCATGTTGTATAGCAAATTAGACAGCTTAGAATCTACAAATTTTATGTACATTTCTCTTGCTATGTACATAGATCTATACTAACACATTCATAAATGCACTCTGTTAGCATGTATTGCTGAAGCTAAGAGTCTCACATGTGTTCTTTCCAGTAAGGCTCAAGGCAAGCAATCAGGTAGATAATTAACCTCATTCCGGCATGCTGAAACAGCTTTAGTAACTTACTGAAAACACTTAGCTTCTCAACATGGAGTGCAAACATAAGTCTAACTCTAGTTGATTCTTTATTGACATGCTACCTATATTCCCAATCTATATTAACAGCTGGAACCTACTTCTGCAAAATTCTCAAGAAGCTGAAGAAACTGGAGAAAAGTGGTAATCATATGGAATCATTACTTATAAACAAATACAAAATATGAAAATGATTATTTAATACTAACTAAAAAATGCATACTTTCTGCAAAATAGTGATTCTACATATAGGAAGCTCCCTGGGTACATTAAAAATATTATTCAGCCTGCCATATAACAAATCATACATAATTTTCAGGCTTTAATATGTCTTGTTCTTGTGGAATAATGACCTAGGATTTGTGTTGCCTATCTTATTTCTGAGATAAGCCAAATGATAAGACCCTACAACAGCCCATGCTTCCTAATATTTATAATGTTTTTTTTTGTCAGACACAAAATGAAGGCAGAGATGGCAAGCTTTCAATCTGCTTTTAGCTATTGTGTAGGCCAACTGAGAAGCCAATGCACTTTTAGAAACGGCAGCTTCCAGAAGCCTGTGGAGTTTTTCCCTGCAGTATAGCATAAATCCAGCTGCTTTATGTTACCTTGTAACTTGTTCCTCACCTACTTGTGACTTGCCTCCATGGAAGGTGTCAAGATTCTCATCTATGGAGACCCTGTGTGGGCATGCACTGCATATATGTGAGTTCACATGATGGAACAGACAGAATCCCCACACAAAGCCTCCCTGGGCATGGCTCCTGTTACTGCTTACCTTGGCTGATCCACCATGACAGGCACATTGAACCAAAAGGCCTATGATGAGAATACCGTCTTGGGATAAATATTCTTTTAGGCTCTCAACAGTATCTATCTATCTCATCTTTCCCAGCTAGGTAGGCAATCCCAACTTTCCTGCAAAATACAGCTCCCTCCGTCTGGTCAAGAACTCAGCTACTCCTTGCTGAGAAAGAGAAATCATATAGGTCAACCATAGTGAAATATATTTAAGATTTGCTGAATAAATAAATGAATAATAAAAAAGAGGTTCTTTCTTTTCCAAAGCCCAGATCTGAGTGAGCATTTTCTTATTTTTCCTTCATTTAGTGCAAGTTTGATTTGAGTCAGTCCTTCATCCAGGTCCAGTTCAACCAGTAACGACTTTGTTTGCTTTATTTCTAGTACCCCAGCACACATCCATGGCCTGCTCCCTCCCGAGTAGCATCCCCGACACCGTAGCAGTTGCTCTGAGTGTGGCTTCATCTAACTGCGTTAGAATTTCAACTTCCAAGCTGGATTTTTTCCTTAAGTCTACACAAGGTTGGTAGGTGGGAGAAGGGCCCAGAGGCGGGAGGAGGAGGGGGCCGAGGGAAGCCTGGAACTTAGCTTAATGTTGAAGAGACATGGAACTTTACAAAAGCTTACTGGTTTGGAAAAAAAAAAATCCCAGGGGATGTTAGCAAAAGCATGGGGCCTGTAAACGCCAAATAATAAGAACCCGTCATCAGGGACGCGAGGGACCTTTTCAGGAGAGAAGCATCGAGAATTCCAGGAAGCACATATTCAAAGCCTGTTTCCTAGGCAGCTGAAGCCACCCACCTTCCCTTGAACAAACGGAGGCCAATTCAGTTCTCAAATGTGCCATTTGCCTCGGCTTTCAAAATAATCCCGAGTGTTCAGCTGGGTTCTCTTGCCTTTTGAAAGCAGCCTGTAGGAGAAGGGTTTCGTGTTGTTCTCTAGCAGACCGTGGACACACTTTAATCGCACACCTTGCCCTCTTACAATACAGGCCCCACTTCTATGATGTCTTTAACCTAAGCTGCAGTTCCAGTACCTCCAGAGACAGTGTCTTTCCTTTTTTTTTTTTTAACTCCTTTAAAATGAAGAGTGAAACATCTATTACTGTTATCTGAAACCCCACAGTAGCTGCTTAAAAAGTCTGGCTTGAATTCGGGGAAATGCAAATTAAAACTGTTTTGAGACTGTGTCTCACCCCAGTCCAAATGGCTATTATCAAGAAAATAAAGAACATCAACCGCCTAGGGAAACAGAAAGCCTTACTCACTGACGGGAGGAGTGTAAACTGGTGCAGCCATTGTGGGCAGCAGTATGGTGGTTTCTCAAAACGCTTAAAATGGCGCTATTGTATGGCCCTGCTATTCCAATCCTGAACGCATACATACAGGACTCCGTGGCTTTCGGTACTGTGTTCATTGCTTCTCCATCCACAGCAGCAAGGAAAAGGAGTCAGCCCAGACGTTCCTGAACAGATAGCGAAAGTGTGGTGCACAGTCACAGCGAAACTTCATTCTGCTACAGAAAGTAGAGAGGTTATGAAATTTGAAGGAAATTTAGTGAATCTGGAAACTATAATAATAAAGAAAACATGTCCTCTTATATGCAGATAAATGTGTGTGTGTGTGTGTGTGTGTGAGAGAGAGAGAGAGAGAGAGAGAGAGAGAGAGAGAGAGAGCGCCATGGAATTATAAAAGGAGGCATGAGAGAGCGAGAAAGAAGTATAGAGGAAGATGGTGAAGTGTCACGAAGACAGGAAGGTGGTGGCTGGGAATGGATGGTTATACAGCTGGCAAGGGCATGAGGGAGAAGAAAGGAGGATCAGCAAAAAAACAAATTGCAAATTCACACACACACACACACACACACAAATGTGGCTTTAGTTAGACTATGGTACATTTATATGATGAAATATTATATAGCCAGTATTGAACTTATTATACAAAAATAATGATATACAGGGAAGTTTAGGGCATGGCATTATTGTCATTATTACAATGATGGGAAAGGATCAACAAATACTCTCCCCCTGAGCTATGCCCCCAGAATACAAAATCAAATGAAAGTAAAAATAAAATAAATAAAATTAGTCCAGCAAAGTAAAAAGGTGGGTCTGGAAGAAAAGAACCAAAATGTTAATTATTTTTAAAAAATAATAATAATAAAGAGAACACAACGCACAAAACAAGCAAGAATTGTACAGTATAAAGCCACGGAGCTGGCACGGAGCTTGGCAGGAGCGCACCTGCCTGGCACACTTAGAGTGCTAGGTTCAATCCGCAGTTTTAAAGAAAGCCCACAGGGTTTTCTGTGATCTCAAACTCTTCTTCCAGATCTCTTCTCTCTACCCAAAGCACCGAGTCTCGTCTTCAGAGGCCAACATCTTATTCTGCCCTAGGTATGTAAGAGCTCTTTGAAGGCATGTCCTGTCCTCGGGACTGTTCTTATTTTCCTCTTGTACACAGACACCCACCTTCAAGGACTAAGCACGGAACTACACACAGCAGGCATAGGATTGAATGCTTCGGCAGCAGGACCAGAGCAGTGTGAGGCAGGAAGGGATGCTAGGGGTACAGACAAAGCGATGAGCTCACTCGCTTAAGATGACACATAAATGCAGAAGGGTGTTTTCATGAGCCTGTGCATTCTCTAGGAGGAATGAATGGCGTTTTAATTTGAAAACAGAGAGAGAGAGAGAGAGAGAGAGAGAGAGAGAGAGAGAGAGACCCTTTTCCTTTCTCTTGTGTGTCTGTCTGTCTCTGTGACTGTGTCTTCCTCTGTGTGTGTATGTATGTATGTGTGAGAGAAAGAGAGAGAGAGAGAGAACAGAACAGAGAGAGAGCTCCTCGATAGGATCCCTTAGCACCCAGTGTAGAATTTGGTCACGCTAACAACTACGCTTGCGCTGAACAAAAGCAAACACCCGGTCTCCACCTCATTGTGCCACCACTTACATCCCAAACTCTAACTGAGGTTTGAGGACACATGGAGCGGAGCACAGTCAACCACAGCACCTACAGGATCCTCGTTTAAAAGTCACCCCCAACACCTTCTATTATAGTTTCCCAGAGAGCCTGGCATAGTCGCCCTTCTGTGAAGACACAGCAAATCCAGTCCTTTCCTGCTACGACTGGAATGTCTTATAGGGTGGGGATTTGGAAAAAGGCTTAAGGTAAGCCTTGGCAAAACCAACTCACCGTCCAGTGGCCAGATGTATTTTTTTTTTGACTTGTTTTGGCTTTACTTTGAGTATGTAGTGTTTTATAAACACTTGATTTGCGATGGCTGCTTTTCTATGGCGCAGGTGTGCTCCAGTTTGCCCAGGCCCACCTCGTCCTAGTCATTCTCGTCACACTTCTTGTAACTTATATTTAGCATCCTCACTGCCATTAGGAATGCAACCATGGGAACAGAGATTCTCGTAGCAGGAAGACTATAGTGAAAATACTCATTAGTGGCCAGCATCCAGCAAGTGCTTCTGCTCTGCTGGATTCTATCCTGTGAGTTTTATATGCAGACAGCACCTACTGTTCCAAACAGGCTAAAGCCTACACTGCTGGGATTCTACTCTGATTCCTTCTAACCACTTCTGCTAGGCTGAATGCACCCAAGTTGGGTATTTGGAACTCTTGTTCAGATGACCGTCTTAAAGACAGTAGAACCTTGCAATTTCCTGATCTCTTAAACCCCTTTTCAGCAATGACATTGGCTATAAGGCTGCTTAGCTGGAAAGCTCCCCACACAGAATCAGGCTGGGACTTCACCTGAAACCTTATCTTCAATGGGCTTCTTCTACTGACACATTTGATTATTCATATTTTCATGCATAAAGACATCAAAAACCAGATTCACTCATGCTGTGGGTTCCAAAAGGCAAGTTGCATAGCTAGCTCTATCAGACCTTCTGTGAGATTTCTCATGGTGCGGTAATGAAGGCGTAAGTCATAAACAATCCCACACCAGTTGGGATTTAAAGGGGTAT
>LOEQ01000101.1:493537-516589 GCA_001685075.1 Bramus lutescens | reverse complement strand
CTTAAGTAATTGGCCAAGCAGTGATTTAATTAATACAGTTTCTGTGTGGTTATTCTGGGAGTCTGGGCAGCCAAGAAACAAACACATGGCCTCCTTACTACAGTGAGTTTTACTATTTTCATGGTTTTCAGATGGAAATAATTTATCTGTTGGTAATGAGGAGAGTTGCGGATTCCTACCACTCATTGGGGCTTGTCAAGATTTGGGTAGTTTGAGTAATATTTTTAAAAGGTAGAATTTAGCTATTAGATTAAAATGATTTAATGTTACTGAGGAAGCCAGGAAGATAGCTCAGTCAGTATGGCGCCTTTACAAAATCATGAGAACTTGAGTTCAGATAGATAACCATTGCACATGGAAAGGCCTGGTGTGGTAGCAAGCATCTTTAACCCAGTGCTGGGGAGGAGTGGAAGCAAGGACAGGTAAATCCCTGGACATCAGTCATGAGCCAGCCTAGACCACACAAAAGCTCCAGGTTGAGTGAAAGATTCTGCCTTGAAAGCTAAGAGAACACTTAGGAAAACACTCAGCATTGACCTCTGGCCTACTTATGCATCCATACCACTCTATTACCCACTCACAGATATGTATACATGAACCATACCCACTCACAGATACACACACATGAACCATACACACTAATACATAAAAACAAAGACATTGTCATTTCAAAAATGTGAATAATTTAAGACTTCTTTAAACAAAAATAATGATCCTGAATTTTAATGCAAGCAGCAGCAGCTCTCAAGAGAGGCATAAGATTCATGTGTTTGTGAGGGTACATTTTACATCCTCAGGGGCAACTTTTATAAATGACTCTTGTATTTTGATTACTTTGAAGTTGAATTTTTATCATTGCCTAAACCTTGAACTTGTCCTTAGCCCATCCTTGCTGAAGACTTTTGTGTTCACTTCTAATGAGGTTTTGGCGTTTCCAGTATTTAGGGAGAACTTTCAATTTTCTAATCTCATGTTTTTGGTGAAGAGACTGCCCTCTGAGAAAGAGTCTTTGCTTAAAGCCTACTGGGCCTGGGGATAAAAATAGTGGGGACTGTTTGGACTCAATGAAGAAAATCTTATTCAATTTCATTATATTCATATTTATTCATTACATATTAGGCATTCCTCCATCTCTAAATATAGGCATCAACATGAACAGTATCTATGACTCTGACTTCAATTAAAATGATAGCTATTTTATATCCCATTACATATGCTGAAAAGTACTTTGTGATCATTGCAACTTCACAACTACACTAGTTATTAGATTTCCTGCGAAATCACTCCGGGTAATGAATTCAAGGACCTAAGTACAAAGGATTTATTTTTCTAAACCCCCCAGATATTGAAATACTTTTATAATTGAATTTTAATATAATTTCTTTTTTTGTGATTCTATGCACTTCATTAAAAGGACTTTTTAAGTAATGCTGAGAAAGTAATGCTGAAGACCAAATGTTTCGATGTGTTTCGACAGGCTACCAACGTGTTCTATGCAACCAAAAACTGAAAATTAAAAATTCCTGCCCTAAAATAACACCCATGACTGCTCTTAATTCCTTTTCTCACTTACCTTTTGGGGAAAGACCATTGTAGTTTAGAATGAAATGTCTCTCCCATTGGTCCCTGCTTTGAATGTTCATTCCTAGCTATTTGGGTATTTTGGGAGGCTATGGGTCCCAGCCACTAAAAGGGTGCTTGTGAAAGTTCCAGCCTAGCCTCGGGCTCTGCCCTCCTCTCTACTTGATGGTCAGCCCTGATGTAAGAAGTCTTTGCAAAAGCCTCCATCTTATTACCTTCCACACCATGACAGAAGGAGAGCCTCTGAAACCATGGCAGAAATAAATCCTTCCCACCAGATGCTTCTGCCTGGGGTTTTGCACAGTGGCATGAAAGTAACTGATGCAAACTTGATTAACTATTTTTCTGTGGCTAGGATAAGATGCTATCACTAAAAGCAACTCAGATGAATAGGGGTTTGTTTTAGCTTATGGTTTCAGAGTGGGTACAGTACATCATGGCAGGGAAGGCTTGGCAGCAGGTGTGGGTACCCAACCTAACAGACAGGAAGCAGATTGATCCCCTGATTCATGTGGTCACCGAAGCTAAGAAAAGAACAGGAAGTTGGAGCCCCAATGACTTACTTTCTCCAGCAAGTTTCCACCCCCAAAAGATTCAACTCTCCTAAAAAGTGCCACCAACTGAAGACCAAATATTTCAATATATGAGCCCATCCATGACCTTTCTTATTTAAAACACCACAAAAACCTAGTCACCTAATGCAGAAGAAATAATAGTGCCTAGGCATAGTGACACATGTCTTTAAGTCCAGCACTTGGGGAGGCAGAGGCAGGCGAGTATCCATGTGTTCAAAGTTAGACTGGTTTCTATGGTGAGTTCCAGGATGGCCAAAGCCATAGAGAGAGACCCTGTTTCAAAACAAAAACAAGGGCAAAAAAAAAAAAAAAGAAAGAAAGAAAGGAAAAGAAAAACAGAGGGAGGGAGAAAGAAAGAGAGATATGAAATGTAACATGAGGGCCTGCTTGTTGGGGTTTATGTCCTGCCCAGTTCCCACAGTCCCTAAGCCCCAAAGAAAATCACACACAGGTCTACATAAGATATAAACTGATTGGCCCATTAGCTCAGGCTACGTATTATTAGCTCTTATAACATATACCAGCCCATTATTCTAGTATATGTTAGCCACATGGCTCAGTACCTTTTTCACATCCTGCTTCTTCAGTGATCTGAGTAGGACTTGGGAAAGAGTTTCCTTCTTCCCAGAATACTCCTGTTCTAATTATCCCGCCTCTACTTCCTGTCTGGTTGACCCACCTATACTTCCTGCCTGGCCAANGCCTGGCCAATCAGCATTTATTTAAAACATGATTGACAGAATACAGACAATTCTCCCACATCAATGAAATTGTTGAATGAGCAGAGCAAAATGCTTTCAACCTATTCCCTCTTTTATCTGTCCAGTGCAAGCTTCTATTTATTCACTGTGTCTTCTCTCTTTTCCTGTTTTATCTCCTCCCTACTTCTCTCTGTCTGCTCTCTACTTTGAAGAAAACTACCATAAGCAGGTTCTGACAGTGGGGAGGCCTATAGCCATCTTGCTTTGCCTGTGGCAAAGTAGAAAACTTTACCCCTGGAATTTAGTACTAGGAAACTTACTGCAGGCTTAACCTAAACCATGATCCATCTTTGATGGTTAATAAAGTGATATTTTACCTTATATTGGCCTGATTTCTCTGTCTACACCTAAACTTGTTCCTAACTTCAAAAGAGAAAAAAATACATTAATTATGAGTCTCCCAAAACCTACATAGTATTTTTGAAAACATAATTCCAAATTTATCTATTTATCTTCCTTTTTTCTTTCTTCCCTTTCTTTCTTCCTTTCTCTCTCTTCTTTTTTTAGCTACAGAACCTTTCAAATCTGGGATCAGTTCAATCTTTTCCTTTTAATTCAGTCTACTGCCTTATGTTTAGAAGCATCTAATATATTTTCCAGTCTTCTGAAAGATTATTTTACTTTAAAATCATAACCTGAAATTTGTCTTACTATATGCTATGACATGGTGGTCCTCTAAGTGGATTGTTTTCTAACCTCAAACAACTAACAAAAGTAATCAAAGATACATTCATGGATATATTACAATAATAGTCCCTCATCTTCTTTCATGACGTGGAAATTTTTGCTGCTTGCTTACTAGTCCCAAGTCTAGCGCTTCACAGTGTGACTTCAACATGGAACAAGACTCCCTCCCCTCCTGAGTGTGACTCAAGGTCTGATTTATTAGGTCGATTCATCTTTTCATGTGTAAGTCCCATAACAACTTCACTACTATTAACTGATACATTGATATACATTACAGTTTGGATTAATACGATTTCCTGTATAGGAAAACATCTCAACACTTGGTAGCTCAAAACTATAAATAGTAGAAGCTAGGGAAATGGCCCTGCTTGTAAAGTGCTCATCTGGCAAGAAGAACCTGAGTTCAATTCCCAGAACCTGCATTTTTCTTTAAAGCCAGGCAAAGCACCATGCATTCATAATCCAGTGCTAAGGAGGGAGCAAAAGGTGGCTCCCTGGGGTTCACTAGCCAGCCAGCCAGCCTACTTGGAGAGTTTCAAGATAATAAAAGACTATCTCATGGCTTAAAAAGTGGACAATGGATTGCATCTAGGGAATTATACCCAAGGTCCTCTGGCCTTCACATGCGTGCACACGTGCACACACACACATACACACACACACTCCAGGTACCTGTTAGTCTTCTTGACTGTATAGGCTAGCCAGACATTTGTTCTAATTTGGGCAAAAGAGACAGAGCAGAAAAATCCATAATGACTGCTTTATTCATGGGACCAATCCCATGAAAGACCCTGTGGGGTGCGGTGGTTCTTCATCTTCAGGGAAATGTCCCTGGGCTTGTTTCTATAGTGTTCTTCAGGTCTATGCAGCAACAGGGACAAGTGTCTGTGAATAAGCATTTGTCAAACCCTGCTGTGCCATATTTCCTTTTATTCCACTGGCCAGAGCCAAGCATGTGAGCACGTACAGAGTCCTGGCAAAGGGTGACACCCGTGGATCTGCTGGGCAAGGATCTTTGAGAACCCTTTTTCAAACAAGCTACAACAGCAGATCTCTAAAAATATTCCATACTTCTGAACTTTTTTCTCCTCTCAGGTATCATTTTAGCCAAATCGTCAAAGCTTCTGAAAACAGTACCAATGACATGTTTGGAATGTGGTAAATCTATAAATTAGTAGAGACATGAAAACTGAATTTTATTTAGCATGGCATGTACCCTTATTGAATTAAATCTTCTTTTATTCTTTTGACATTTTCACCCATATCCTCCCTCATATTTCTAATTATAGTGATCCCTATGTATGTTGCATTTTTCTTGCTATCTTCATTATTCTCAGTTATGAATTCAGTTACATTTTGAGTGTATGACATAAGGGAATAGAAAAAAATGCACCAAAGCAGTCTCTTCTTGTTCCTGTCCATGCATGTCTATGAAATGGAATAACCCTTCAGTAAGACAGTAGAGCAAGCTTGGCAAACGGTTTGCATCTTCAAGGAGATAGGACAAATGGCCATAATGAGAAAAGTTGGTTTATCTGATTGCTTTCTGCCCTTCTAGACTAAAAACGACCGAGTCTCCATATGTAACGACCTAGGCAGAGAGGCAGTGAATCAAGAGTAGTCTACACCTCAGCAGAATCCCTGAGTGGAAAGAAAGAAATGTGTAGCTGGGGAAATGGACACTAACAGGAAGTGACCGTGTGACAAGTCAGCCAAGGTGACTGCGCTGAGGTGGGAGAATTAGGGGCAGTCTGAGGGTGCCTGGACCTCAGTAAGTGAGGACTGCATTTCACAAACATTGTTGCTTTCTAGCATGGTGAGTGAGATGAACGCAAGGCATGCCAGAGTCTGAGTCAAAGGAGATGTCTGAGCGCAGGCCCGGGTCTACCAGCCAGGTCCAGCGTTGTTCTTCGCTAAAGCCCACTGCCAGCTCTGCCCCGTCGTCAGTCTATCTCATAGAACTGTGCCGGAAATGCTGGCAGTTCACGGCAAGCTTGCTGCAGCATTTCCGGTCATGTGACCTACCTGAAAAGAGCTTCAGGTGTGTCCCTGCCCCACCTGCCAAAGAACTCAGAAAACCAAGCCGCGTCTGTCGCATGTAACTCGGCACAGGTGTGTGGGTTCACGTAGGTTCATGAAATGAAGACTCGAAGACGACACCTTGAGAACGAGCTTAGCGTCTNNGGTGGGGGTGAGGGGAATCAGTCTCGGTGAACTGAAGCGCTTTCCCTTTGCCTCGTGGCATCTTTATTTTTTTCTTTATTTACACTTTAGCAAAACAAACTGAAGTTCCCGAAAACACAATGCCAGGTGCAAATACCTGATTCATGAGGTACCATGGTTGTCCCGGGTTTCCTCTAAACCAAGTTTTGCATAGGCTTTGTATCCAGGGGAAACTCTCAAACAAGTTTCACATAGGGCAACAAAAGGTATCTGTAACACAAAGGATGGATTAGGGGCTGGGTGGAAACTCTAGAGCTAGACCAGGTGTAGCCCCAGCAGGGTTTCGTGGCTTCTGAGGGTTACTTGCTAACCCTCTGGCGCCAGGCGGGAATGAATTTCTGCCAGGGTCTCCTGCTGCTGCCCCACCATTCCCAAATCTATGCCTCTCCCTACAGACAGGCTTCCTCCGAGTCCCAGGTGGGTGTCACAGGTTATGGTGTTACATTACACACGCGCGCGCACACACACTTGTCAAAAAGAGCCTTATACCTGCTGTGACAGCCTCCAACATAGTCCCAGCTCAGTCTTGCCTGACTCTCTTCATGGTCTCCAACCTTTGGCCCATTTTCCTGGCTCGAGGCCATCCTCAATCACTGAACTCATGACTCCTGTGTGCTCCGTGATAATCAAATGACCCCCACGCACCAGTCTCTTCCGTTCATCTACTTGTTTTGTTTGCATCTTGTTTCTGTCTCCCCGATCCAATTTTTACAAGTTCTTCATTGTGCATATCTCTAAGCTGAGAAACGTGTTGCCAGGAAATAAATGCAGCCCTCAGCCCAGAATCCTTGAAAAAAAGATACCCCCACGGGAGGATAAATGCTGTTCTCTTTGAGTTCCCCCAAACGTTTATCAGAGGGTTCCAGCTGGAGTTTGGGAGAAAGCAAGGCCTTTCCAAAGTCATTTCTTGATTGGATCAGGTCTGAACTAGAGCGTGTAAATCTTAAGGGAGTTTGAGCATCTACTGGAAGTATTGGGGGCGGGGACCTCCACAGCCCAATTTGTATTCAACTGCTTAGCACAAAGCATTTACTCTAAGCTATCTGCATGCTACCCAGCCTTGGCAAGGGAATGCATGCAGATAACAATACAGACAATTAATTGCCGGTAGCAAATGCAATTGGAGTTCCTGTAGTGCCTAATGCTCTCCTTTAGCTCTCCCAATCAACACAGGGCTACACCAGACTTCCATCATCCATGGATCCCCTGACTTTAACACTCAGCTGCACACACATACATACACACACACACACACACACACACACAATCCAACTGTCTTGAGCCCCTAAATGATGGTTGGGCCCCAAACATCGTCCTTGAACACCACTCTTTTCTTGTTGTAGGCATTCTCTTTCACTCCAGCTGACTTTGGTTAAGAAAAGATATCCCACAGACCAGTTAATATCATTGAAATGTCTAGATTACCCTATATAGTCTAGAGATTTAACACTATCGCTAGCAAAATTCCATTCTTCACAGAAATAGAAACATTTATATGGGAACACAAAGGGAATAGAAATTAAAACCACAAAGAAATATCAGCTTACTATAAATAGTCTGATTATTATTTAAAAAGTTTTTTTAGACTAACACTTGTAATAATGCAGAGGAAAATGTAGCACTTACACACTATTGGGAAGAATTAAATTAGTATAGCCGTTATGAAGAACTATATGGAGTTCCTCAAGAAGCTAAGAGCAAATCTACCATATGATCCAACTATTCTACTGATAGATTTCTTGCCTCTTAAAGAGACAAAAACCTTAACAGATTTAAAACCAAGGAAAATGAAGTCAGTTTAACAAATAGATGCCTGAAGTCCTGTGCTTAGTATGAATCTATTTACAATGCCCAACATGCAGAATTAACCTAGATTATACACTCATGAATGAATTGGCAAATAAAATTACATATGTATGTGTATGTATGAGTGATAGTCAATCTTAATAAGAGTGAAATCCTATCATTTGCAAAAGCCCATGATATTGGAGGGCATTATATTGAATGGTATTTGCCAGATTAAATAAAATAAACACTGAACATTCTCTTTCCTGTATGGAGCCTACAAAAGGTTCCCCCGGATGTAGTGTAATGATTACTGGAATCTGGAAAGGGTAAGGGGGAGAAGGAGTAGAAAGGTTCAGACACTGAATACTATAACACAGCTAAATAGAAGGGGTGGTATGTTGTTTCATAACACAGTAGGGTGATTATAGTTCTCAGTAATGTTATGGTTTATGGCACAGGGGAGACCCTGGCAGGTCCCACTGCAGGTGAGAGAGGCCACGGCAGGTGGGAGACAGACAGATAGGCCATGTAGAGAAAGCTTGGATATAGAGTTTATTTAGTAATTGTTGGGAGGATGTAAGGGTAGGGTAGTTATGGTGAGGGAAAGAGAGGGATAGAGAAAGAGAAAAGAGGAAAGGGGAGGAGGAAAGACAGAGAAAGAGAGGAAAAAGGAAGTCCCCCCCTCCAAGATCAGTTTGCTGGGCAGGGAAGGGGGAGACTGAGAGTGAGCAGAGCTTGTCTCTTAAAGGAACAAGGTACCCAGGTGACAGGGCAGGCCAGCATCATTATAATTATAACAAGCAACCTACTATTGACTTTGTAGGGGTCCAGAAAAGAGCTCAATAACTATAAACATAAGAAAATCAAAGAGAAGGAAATCATAATTAGCCTGACTTAATCCCAGCATCTTCTATGAATGTGTTAAAATTAAGATGCCCTAGAAATATGTACAATTATTACATGTTAATTTGAATAATACTTAATTTAAAATATTTACTATAATATTATAGTAATCAAAACAACATGGCACTGTCATAAAACAGACACATACATAAATGGAAAAGAACAAAGTACCCAGAAATAAACTGATGTTTTACAGTCAAGTAATATTTAATGGAAGCCAAGAACACACAATGGATAAATATACAATTTCTTGGGTGGTGTTGAAAAACTAGATATCCCCAGGCAGAAAAATGAAATTGGACCTATTTTATATTACTCACAAAACTGGCTCAAAATGGATTGGATACTTAAATATAAGACTGAAACCACAAAATTTTCTTTGAAGAAAATGTAAGATAAATTGGTCTTAACAATTCCTTTTTTTGAGATAACATCAAATTTTCAGGCCATAGAAGCAAAACTAAACAAGTTGGAGAGCAATGAAGTTTCTGTATAACAAACATTTGTGCCAGCAAAATGTTAGGTCAGTAAACATCTTGACAGAAGATATTTGCAAGTCAAATACTAATGAGGGGTCAACATTCAAAATACATGGAAAACGTATACAACTCAAAGGCAAAATAAGTCATTATCCAATTAAAACTGAGCAAAGTACCTGAATCAACATTTTACCAAAGAAGATGTATATACAAATGGCCACCTTGGGTGCTCAACATGGCTCACCAGGGAAGTGTGCTAGGAATACACCAATAACCATGGAATGCTGTAGTTCATATTGTGAGTAGAACAATGTAGAAGCCATATTGACTAACAGAAGTCAAAGGAAAGATCTCATGCAGAATGATCAAGAAGAAATGAGGAATGCTGAAGTTTAATTTGGCTTATAATGATGGCCCAACTTGGGAAATAAGACTATTAAAAGCAACATGTTTACACACACACACACACACAAAAAAAAAAAACACTTTTGCAGGGTTTGGGATCAAACTCAAGATGTCACTCATGCTCGGCAACCACTCTACCACTGAAATGCATCCTTAGCCCTGAAATAAGATGTAAGCCTTATTTTCATAGACTTGTGGATGGCCATATGCAGGGCAATGGAGTTTATTTAGGAGGACACAAAACAGTATCAAGAGATAAAAGTTACAGGGAGGCATTTCACCTCAGTTTAAAAAAATTCTTCCCTAAGAGGCTGAGTGGCTTGAAATAGAACATCTTACAGCGTGGAGTAGAGTGACGTTGGAGATGCTCAAGTTGGCCACAAAACCTGCTCTCTGGAGGATTCCTACACCGAATGGTGTAACGGAGCAGATAATCACAGAATGTCCCGCTCACACTGATAGCAAAGCCATCTTATCTAGAAGGGAAAGGGGAGAGTGAAGGACAGCCCAGGAGGCCTTTGCTGAACTCCACTGAGGACTGTGACGTTGTGCTTATTCAGCCGGCTGCTGTGTGAAGTTGTAGAGTTCTTGGGCCCACTCTTGTCACAGCCTCCCATTTAGGACAACAAGCAAACTGTCATTTCCTTTCAGCTTCATGTATAATTATTAAGAACACATTTCATAATGCTTCCGCCATATGTTAGTTACGTGTACCGCTCTTGTTTATTCATTCATGCAATAAGACTTCAGTGAGCACAACAAAGAAAGAAACCATGATGACTATCTTTGGATTTGTTTCTTGATTTCCCTCCTCTAGGTAAACGCTTATTTCTATGCTCACCGTGCAACACGCTTGGAACACTGTTTCTAGCCAGATCTGAACAGGACTTCATTGGAATACCAGCTAAGGATGGTTGAACTTCTTACCTTTGTCATTTGTAAGCAATTCCATTTTTACTCTGTGCATTAATTACTTTTCACATTGTTGTGTCAAACTGCAAAGGGACTTCAGGGAGGGTGGGCGTTTATTTAGGTTTGTGGTATGAGGCAACACAGTTCATCAAGGTAGGAGTGTGAGGTGAGTGGCCACACTGCTTCTAGTCAGGAAACACAGAGAAATGGGTGTTGTGCTCAGCTTGCCTTCTCTTCTTCTTTATTCAGTCTGGGAACCCAGCCGACAAGTGGCATCTGCCACACTCACTGTGGGTCTTCCCTCCTCACTTACAATTCTCTAGAAACACGCTCACAGACCACATCCAGGGCTGTGTCTCCAAGGTGATTCAGAATCCAGTCAAGCTTAAAATCAAGGTTAACCACTACAGTCTATTTCTATAATCATTAAAACTTCTAATTTTGACTGTCTTGATCAAATGATTACCAAAGGTTCCTTCAACCCTATTGCTACCCAGCCTCCACTTAACAGCCAGACAGAAATGGCACTGGTCTGATCTGCTTGAGGCAGGCAGCTTCCAGCCTATTAGGGGGACTGACTTCTTCCTGAACCCCTGTGTGTCTCCGTTCTTGTCTGTGAGAGCGCACCGCAGGGTGAAGACAAACAGGGTTGCATGGGTGACCGAGTGACCTGAGCTTGGGGAGGGCCTTAAGACTGAGTGAATACTGTTTGCTAATGCTTGGTGTTGCTCTGTCACCAGACCGCTTCCCTGTCTTGTGGGTTTGCTCTCCCAATCTGAAGAATTCCGAGCACACTGCCTTACCTACAGAAGACACCCCATAAACTGCATACGACGTTATCAATAAATCAGCATATGAAACTTGAGTCCTGTCCTCAAGAAGCTAACAGTCTATGGGAGAAGTAGATATACAAGCTCATCTTCTGCACCTCCCTACACACACACATACACACACAAACACACACACACACACACAAATGCACACACGCACGGGATCCTTCCTGACACACTGTATGTATTTGATGCCTGTTCAGGAGTATTAATGATTGCCATGTGTGGAAAGGCCAATGCTGAGTTAGAAAGACCAATCCTCAAACTCCCCAAGCCTACCCTGCCTGAAGAAGGCAAGTGATTGATCACTTTCTCAGGTTCTAGTCACCTACCATCTCCTCAAATCACACAACTCCTTCCTGCAAAGCCACACTGCCCTCAGGGGAGGAGATGCTGGTAAAGATCTCTCTTAGTCTGGTGCCATATCTGGCCATGTTTAAAGCCCCCCATCAATTAGTGCCTCCTGGAAACATTCTTCTCCCTAAAATGTATACCACTTAATCCCACTGTAGGGCAGGGATGCTCAAGGCTAGGGGGTGTGATAAGTAATGGTTGGGGCCCCTTCCTAGGTAAACATGGTGTATTCCTGGCGGTTGAATCGTTCCTATGACAAGGTTTTAGGAACTAGAAGAAAGATCCTTCCATCCCATGCAGGACATAGTCATTTGTGCCTTGGGTTTAATTTACCAAAGTATGTGTGGCATAAGGATACTGCTCTGTGATAGAGCACTTGCGTAGCATGCACAAGGTTCTGGGTTCAATACCTGGTACTGAAGAAAGAAGGGCTGGAGATGGCTGTTAGTGGAGAGTGGAAACACCTGGGGAGGCTCATGGAGAAGCCACAGGGGATGCTGGTTACAAACAAACATTCCTGTGCTCTCTACACCCAAACTCTCAGATTCAAAACAGCCAGAAATCAGGGTGATGAACATAGCTCCAAGGAGCTCTTTCTTTCTAGACAGGTTTGTACATAGAGAAGGAGGCAGTGCTGGCCATCACAAATCTATCAGCATCCTCAGAGCTGCGACAGACAGTCAGTAATTTCCCCTGGGCCTCAGCAGCAAGCAGTGCAGCGGTGGCAAAAGCAGGACCTGTACGTGCTTATCCGAAGGCCGTGTGACATGCCGTTTGATTGTTTTCTGCAGCATTGCTCCCAGGGGCCAGAAGGCTATGGCCAATTTTCTTTGATCTGACACCGAGGAGATTTCCCACGGCTGCCTTTCTCAGAGCTGAGCCAAAGCTGCACAGGCGCCAGGTACCACGTCTAATGCGGGACTGCTTTCTAAGTAGAACATGCTGGAGCATCCAGGTTCAAGGACATTTTGAAGGTCACAACTTAATTAAGGACTCTGTCTCAAACTTCTCCCTCCCCTCAAACTGTATGGAGACTTCTTGGGATCCTCCCTTCTTATTCAATCCCAGGTGTCAACATGAGGTCGGCAGGGGGAAGGACAGGTATTGGGGAATGCTGTGTTTATAGGCCCAGCTGGAAGGGAAATGTAGAATATATACACCTTCCCTTCCAGGATTCCCCCCAGTCCTTGCACAGAGTGTCCGAGGCATAATTGTGCTCGTAGCACAAAGACAGGGCATAGCCCAGATACCAGGAGACACAGAACAGGAAGGTGAGAGGCAGTAACTGAAGATGGACTCGTCTTTATGATGTAACGTTCTAGCAAATGCTGCGAAGAGACGAGTTGTTGCAGGTACCCAAGGGAATGAAGAGGTGGAGACAGAAGAACAGCAGATGCAGAGACCCTGAGAGGGAAACAGAAAGAAAAAAAATCCCAGGGGCTAGAATACAGTGAGCCAAGAACGGAGTAGGGACAGGGACGTCTGGCAAGCAGTGGAGTGACCAGCATGCCTGTTGTAGAGAACCTCAAAGGACACTCTAAGGATGCCAACTCTGGGTTGATTTTTAACAGAAGTCATTTTATGCCTTAACTAAGTCAATATGGCTGTTGCCCTGAGACTAGACAGACTGCTCTGTCTAGAGGCCAGAACAAAGGGTGAGAGAGCCCTCTGGGGACAATCAAAACTATCCTAGTGAGACACTGTGCCAGTTATGAGATCAAGGTGATAAGGAGGCAATGACCAGAAAAT
Organism: Bramus lutescens; assembly: GCA_001685075.1. NCBI lineage: Eukaryota > Metazoa > Chordata > Mammalia > Rodentia > Cricetidae > Bramus > Bramus lutescens. Next base: position 503,342 of record LOEQ01000101.1, on the reverse strand, counting down.
GATGGCAACTTGCCTTAAAAAAGCAGAAGAAAAGTATAATAAAGTGTGGGGAAACTGAAGTCTGAGGTCTGAATCAGGATGAAGGGCACTCGGGGATCTTTATCCTCTTCTCTCTACCTTTGCGTATGTTTCAAAACGGTTACAAGAAAGGTTTGAAATGAACACGCGTGCAAACAAATGACACTAGTAAATCACTGAGGACACAAAGCACAGGGAAGGAGCAGAGCATGACTCTGGAGCATGGATAAGGCTGGCCTTTCACAATGGGAGAGAATAAAGGATTGGGGGAACGGTGCTTAGACACGGAGCAGGGAAAAAGAAATGAAGGAAGGAGGGCCTTCTTAGGTAACCTCAAAATTCTCAGCCAAAGAAGAGGCCAAAATGACCTCTCTCCCCACTTTGAAGCCAAGAAGGGGAATAAACTAGATGTTGGGTTGAGGTTTGAAGAAAAGAAGCTTTGATGCCGCCGTTGCACAAGATGCCAGAGAGGCTAAGACGGTGGGATGGGGGGTCTGACTGTGGTGGGGGCTATGATCAGGCTACAGGCTCATGCTGCATCTCAGTGATGTGTTCTGAGACCACACCACAATTCTGCCATGCTGTTTCTAGATATTTCAATGCCTCACTCACAGTGTATAACGCCAGGAAGGCCGAATACCTTTTGAACGGGGCTAACTTTCCTCTGCTCCCTCCTTTTCTCCAGGATCCTGGGGACTCTTTCTTATTGCAATCCTCCGCAGCCAGCTCCCAGCACTCAGGGAGGTGGTGCCTAAACAGTAGGTGTCTTCAGAACCTTAGTCATTAGTCTGAGAAACATTCACTCTACACGGGCCTTCAAGATTCAGAGAGAGAGACTCTCAGGATTTGGAGAAATTCATAAGTCGGTCCTAGTGGGGAAGAGGAGAAGAACATGTAGGCCAGCTTTTCCATCCAAGGAGAAAGAGAAGCAGAACATGTAACAAAAATTCTAATGCTAGCTAGCATCAGCTCACTTTAGTGTCTGACACAGGCATCCAGAAGCATTATCATCTCCCTCCATGGGCTCTGAGGCCGGGAGCATCATGGAAATGTACTGCTCCCATGGAAAATTTCCAGGACCACAAACTGCTAGGGTTGTGTCTGCGCTAAGCTGCAGGGCACTTGTCTGGTCATCTGAAAAGGAAAAGCTTGGGAATTAAATGACAAATGTCAGCTAGGGCCCCAGGGAATAAATTAACATACATATAGGGGTCTGGTGGGGTGTTGGTGCTGAGTATGATAGGGCATCTTTAAAAGGCTTTAAAAGCTTGGTTTGAGCCTAGCCATACCAAGCTCTAGAAAATGTCAGTCCTCTTGTAACTGGTATTTGCTGATTGGAGGGGGATATGAGCAGAGCTTCTCCAGGTCAAGTAACACATTGTTCTTTTACTTAGGTTCTGGATGAAGAGATACACTTGAGTTCTGAAAAACCCTCAATCTGTGTTCATAGGATCTCTACACTTTTACTTATGTACTAAGTTTAAATTAAAAGTTGTTCACTTTTTATGGGCTAGAGAGGTAGCTCTTCAGTTAAAGGTACTTGCTGTACTAGCACGGTACTGGAGTTCAGATCCCAAGAACCCATGTGACAAGTTGGGCATCCACGCATGCCTATAACTCCACCTCTGAAGGGAATGGAGACAAGAGAATCACTAAGGCAGAATTCTGGCTTCCAGGGTCAGGGAGAGACACTGCCTCAAAGGAACAGAAGAGGATGCCTGATCCATGCACACACCCAGGCACCTGTATCTTCCTTATACATGTGTTCATATGCTCACACAGAGAAGCACATACACAGATAAATAAATAGATCTAAAGTAATTAAATTTTTAAAAATACTGCATATCACAAGTTAATGATTAGTTCATTAAGTCAGGACTGTGGCTACATAAGTCAATTAAAATATTTGAAGCCGGGTGGTGGTGGCACATGCCTTTAATCCCAGAGGTAAGCAGATCTCTGTGAGTTTGAGGCCAGCCTGGGCTACAAGAGCAAAGTCCAGGACAGCTAGGGTTGTTACTCAGAGAAACCCTGTCGGGGGGAAGGGGATGGATAATATAAAATATTTGAAATTTCTAAATTTCAATATTTTTCAAATATTCATAATTTGACTTTTTTATGTGACCATACTTGTTATGGTTTAAGTAAAAATGTTGCAGTCCCTGAGTGGCTACAATGGGCAACAGACCATGAGACCATTCAGCAGGTCCCCGAAGTGGCAGCAGGCAGTGGGTTCCGAGAACAGCCAGTTCCAGGTAGGGATGGCACAGTTCCCTAAGTGGCTGCAGTGGGCCATGAGGGGCAGTGAATCCCAGGCAGGGAGCCACAGCCCCAGTGGGTAAGAGTCAGAGACAGATAGGCACGCCATGCAGAGTGAGGTTGGATATTTATTTAATGGGTTATGGAAGGGAAAGGGGAGAATGGGAAAAGAGCAGAGGGAGGAACAGAGTGGGCAAGGGGAGAAGGAAGAGACAAAAGCTGTCTCTTCGAGAGAGAGACAGAAAAAGAAGAGACTTGGATTGCAAGCAGGAAGGAAGAGCTGCCTGCCTCAGCAGATGGGAGGAGTGGGTGGGGCTTGTCTCTTAAAGGGACAGGACAGACCATTACAATACTTACGTAGATAAAACTAGGGAAAATGTCTCAAGCTTATAAGATATCTTATACATTATTGTATACTGCTTATTATATGTTATATATACATATGTATATGAATGAATGGCTTTTACCTTTTTAATTATCTCTCTTTCAGCTCTAGTCAATATTGTTTAGGAATTTATTTAGCAAACAAGTATAAATAAAAGCAAGGAATCAAAGGATACATTTATACACACAGTCGTACATACATACACACATATAAAATATATTACAACATCTATTCTTCCTTGATAACACATTGCAGTTTTAATCATTTAAGTACATGAAATTCATATATCTGTTTCCAATCTGCCTCTCCTGATAGATATGTGCCATGAGAGGCACACAGGATATTCTCATTCCTTATATTCCTTGTAACCAACAGGGTGCTGGAGAATGATGACAGACCTAAGAGCTGTTAATAAGGTGATTCAACCAATGGGTCCTCTATAATCTGGAATTCCTTTGCCTCCCGCTTTTGTCTAAATAACAGCCTTTAAGAGATCAGCCCATTTTGGGTGTGCTCCTAAAGACTGTTGGCTGAAGGAGTTCCCACAGCAGGGCACCTAGTTCATAGGCAAATACTCAATATTTGTTTAATGAACAAATGGAGAAGTTGAATGGATGCATGGATGTGAAATCTAGCATTTGTTGTCGTTGAGCAAATTCTTTGTAACAAGTCCTAGATAAGAAGTAAGCTCACATTCCCCCTGCCATAAAGAATCCATGATAATATATAGAAACAAAAAGACCTTTCAAGGAGTCATTCAAGTTCTTTATTCTGTAAATTGTTCAAATAAATGTCAGGGCTTTGTCCTTATTTTTATTACACAAAATTTTTCATCTTAGAAGCACCTTGAAAACAGGTTCCCTTCATTCTCAGTGTATTAATGAATCTTCCCTTTTATACCTTTATGATCAAGTCATAAAGGACCCAAGGGAAAAATAAATGAAGTATATAAGTTAAAAGCTGAGCTATTAATAGTGATATAAAAGAAATCCCCTATGCCAAGGACAGAGAAACTACAATGGTAAGCACAAAACAAAGAAAGGAGAAGGGCGTTGTGTCAAAACATGCAGGCACTTCAACAAGAAATGACAGAGCTGAGAGAAAAATGATTCCTGTAACTATCTGAGTGTGTGTGGAGAATGAGTGTGGAGCCCACTGGGGAAGGCTGCTCAGGTGCAGACCTGAGCAAGGCTGGGCTTGAAGCAGAGAAATCCTACCTTCAGAGCGGCACCTAAACCCACCACACACATTCCCACATCCTCACCCACCAACAGGGCTCCTGCCTTGCTGTTGGTCGGCCTCCCTCACCTCCCCACAGAACTGTATTATCAACAACCCTTCTGGGGAGCATCTCTTACTTTTGGACATTTCTCTCTTCAGTCCTCTGTCAAAACAACACAGGCCTAAGGCACATCTTGTTTTGTTTTTTTCCAGACAGGTTTTCTCTGTGTAACAACCCTTGCTGTCCTGGAACTTGGTTTGTAGGCCAGGCTGGTCTCGAACTCACAGAAATCCCACCTGTCTCTGCCTCTCAAATGCTGGGATTAAAGCATACGCCACCACACCTCGGCCTAAGGCACATTATTTTAGAAACCAGACTCTGTTTGCCTCTTACAATTTTACTCATACATTGTTCTTCATCTTTGAGTAGCAACTTTACAGAGGGAGAATTCACTGGCCATGTTGGTCATTTGTTTAAAGTGGACAGGTCAGTGGCTTTAGTATATATTATAACTACATGATCATCACTGTAATCAGTTCTAGAATAGACTCACAACCCTAAAAATAAACTTCATTACCCAGATCTAAGCAACCACTCCCCTGGTTTCTGACTCTAGAGAGACACTTTCTATGACTGGAACAACATAGTATGTGGTTCGTCGTGTTTGGCTTCTTCCTCTCTAAGCCGGAAACTTTCAATGTTTATCCCTGTTATAGTGGGAATCAGTGTCAGTACCTTCTTCCTTATTTTTGAATAACTCTTCATTGTATGAATAGCCTTCATTGTATTTAAGGATTCCTCGGACAATGGATGTTTGGTTTCTTCCTACTTCTTGGCCACAGTCAATAATGCTATTGGCCAGTCACAAAGTGTTTAGTGTCCTTTCATGGTGTGTTAGAACCAGAACTGTAGCAGTTGCCTGGTATAATCTCTGTTTAACTCAGAGCTCTTTTCTACAAGCTCTTAAAATAGGCCTCATTGGAGTGCCTCTAAAAATGGGAAACTACCCCTTTGAAATAGAAAGCATACATAGTCCTGCAAAACTCACTATTCTGTTCCAGAACAAGACTGTCACAATGGCGGTGAGCTCACAGGTGTGGCTGCCCTTGTGTCTGGACACCATAGTTTCTCTGCAGTCATTCACTGCCTCTGGCTCTTAAGAGCTTTCTGCCCCCTCTTCTATAAGTACCCCAAGCCTCAGGAGGAAGGGTTGGATATAGGTGTCCTGGTTAGGGCTATTAACCCTCTGGAATCCCACTTCCTCATCAACATAATTGGAATATCAATCCACTTCACATCATAGGTAGCTGTGAGAAATAGGCAAACCAAAAACAAGGAAATGGTTAATGTTCTCCATCATTGGAAAGAGACTGCCATATGCCCTCCTGTGAGCCATAAATACTAGTTATCAGCACATCAGATGAAAGGTCTCTTGCTTTCCAAGGTACCAACACGGTCCCCACCTCAAATCATCTGGACATTCCACATATCTCAGGAAATAATATTGAACACCATTAAGTTTCCTAGATATGTTATATTGGCATGTAAACAACACCTTCATTAAACTAACATGCTGGAGGGGCTGGCAAATATCATAATCAAATGATCTTTACTTAAGATGAAAGGTTAAATTAGTAATGACTACTAAAGGAGACTCATTATAACCAAATGAGGGTTTCTAAAAATAAAAGCAGTTTATTTAGGATACCACACAAAAAGCAAATTTTCCTTTGAAGGGGGGGGCATCTAATGAAATCGTTGTCTTTTGACATCACTGGACATCCCTAATAGCACTGGTAGCTGTAAAGGATCTCTGAAGATTGTAGAAGTGATCCTCCATAGTAAGGCTGTCAATCATAGCCTTCGAATGTCTTCCCCCAGGGAATTTCTGGGCCAGTGTGTCTCCATACAAGTGACTCTGGGCTTTATTAGCCACACTTGGATCTTAACAACAGAGGACATGAAATCCCCCGTGAACCCAAAGCAACCATTTGATTCACATTTGGAGGCTTCAGCAACAAGAACATTTGGATGGATAAGGCCTCAAGGGACAAAGAAAACAAAAATAGAAAGCAAAACCAACTATGTAAGAAATGAGATTGCCAAGCAAATGAGGACAACTTCTGTTCCCAGTCCCTTCCTCAAGCACACCAATTTCTGTCTGTTTGCTCCTGTGCTCCTTCCATGGGACTTCTCTCATTCCCATGGGATTCTGGAAGCTGAGGTAAGTCTCCCCCAAGACAGTGTCTCTATGGAGACAGGAGAAAGTTCTGTAAAGTATGACTATCTAAGAATTGACTCCTAAAAAGGCAGCTCCACCAGAAACAGAGTCAATTCAGTATCCATTTAGCGAATAACTAGAATAGCTAAGCTTTTCTCAGACATGATGGCATGCATCTGCACTATCCATGTGTCAGACATGAAGACAGGCACTGTCAGTCTGTGGGGAGCACACATCTGGCTCTGCCTTCAAGAGGTCATTAGCTGTGGAGACTTCCACAATATATTGGTTCTGGGAAGCGTAAGTCAGAGGTAAAGGAGTCTCTCTGTCATTTTAGCAGGAAACCAAAGAGAAGAATATGAGGGCTCTACAACTCTCTCACAGATTTCCACACAATTCCTGGGGGTGAAACAGCAAGAACCCCTTACTCTAGTTTATTCCTGGGAAATCTGAAAAATACCAGCTATACCTAGAAGCTTCTTCTACCGACAGCGTCTGAAGGGAACTTCAAAGCATGGACGACTGGTCACCAAGTCAACCGTGTGAAAGGGACAAACAAATCTGGGCCTTTTATAACAGGTAGGCACTTCCATTTCACAAAGTCAGCCTTGGAGGTCAGGGAGAGCCGGGAACCTAATATCTCACATTTGTTCAGCACTCTGCGTGTCCTAAAAGTCTTTCTGTCCAATTTTGAAACCAATTATGGAGCCCTTAATGGAAGTCAAGCCATCTACTGGGCGCTTTGAGTCTACTAATTTATTGCAATTTTGATAGCTATTATGTTAGCTGATTATTGTGGGAAGTTCATTGGAAATTGATAGCTTGCTCCACGTTCAAACATCTAGAAAATGGTAACAAGATTACATTGCCGCTTCTATGAAGTCTCTGTTCACCATGCCCTCTTCACCCCCTCCCCCCCATCATTCTCTGTCTAGAATAAACATCATTAATAGCTTAAGGGTCATACTACAGACTAAGAAAATGGTGAAAAGAATTCACATTGGTCTTATGGACTGAACTATTTCCTGGACTGATTGTCCCTCCGAATGTGTGTGTTGAAATCCTAGTATCCAGGACTTGAGAATGCAGGTCTAATTAGATATAGAGCCTTTAAATAGGCAATTAAGATGAGTTGAGGTCTTACGGATTGGTTCTAATCTAATATTTTTGGTGTCTGTATAAGGAACAAGACAACACACAGTCCAAAGAGTGACCATGTCCACACATCATGAGAAGGCAGACCTTTGCAAGCTAAATGAAAGCGAGAAGCCTCAGAAGGCACCAAACCTGTTGGCTGATAATTCATGGCTCTCTGGCCTCTTGAACTATGGGGAAATGAATTTCCACCCATTGAAGGTACCCGGTCTGCAGAATTTTGTTTTGGCAATATTGGCAAATACTGCTCTGCTCATTTTATTTTTCTGCTGCCTTGGTAGAGGTAAATATGATGTCCACTTTCCACTTGCGTCAAGGAAAAGGGAGCCAAGAGGAGAGGGCCAGTCCCACAGATTCTACATTCTCTTCCTTTCTGCCCCACTTGGCCTCTCATGCCACAGTTTTCTTACCCTGAAAGATCTTTCATGCCCAATTTCAAAGCCCCAGGCTTGAAGATTCCCAGCAGATTAGGGGTATTCACGGACAGCGTCGGCACACAACACAAGAGCGTGGGATTGCAAAGGAAAGACTGCCCAGTCAGATGGGTAGTCACTGGTGACTGCGGTATTTGCAGAGAAGCATTTAGGAGAACAATTTAACGGCCTTGGCCTCCGAACCACAAGGGTTTTGTTTTGTTTTGGTCTTGTTTTGCTCTGTTGTTTTGATTTGATAGTGTTTCACTACGAGGCCCAAGCTGTCCAGGAGCTTGCTATTGTAGACCCTGCTGATTTGGAACCCCTAGCAATCTTCCAGCTTCCACTTCCTGAATACTGGGATTACAGGCATGCTCTACCATAGCCAGCTAAAGGAGTGTGTGTGTGTGTGTGTGTGTNAAAGAAAAAAGTGCATGTGTATTTGAGTGTGTGTGTGAGTGTGTTGTGTTGTGTGCGTGCGTGCGTATGTGTGTGTATGTGTGTGTGTGTCTGTCTGTCTGTCTGTGTGTCTGTCTGTCTGTTTCTATGAGTGTGTATGTGTATGCATCTGTGTATGTGTATGTGTGTATCTATGTACGTATATAACTGTGTGTGTGTCTGCGTATGTCCATGTAGGAGACGAAAGCCACAGCCTAATGCATATTAGGCAAGTTCTCTAGCACTGAACTACATCTCTGTCCCCCAGCTAAAGAACCCTTCTTTACATTTTCTGGGTTCACAGGACACAAGAGCTGATAATGAATTTTCAGCTGGACTTTCTCCTGGAGAACTCTGCATCTCTTCATCTCCTCGACAGTAGTACAGGGGGTGAAAACGCTTCATTTGCAGACTCCATGATTCACATGTGCAGAACTAAAAATGTGAGCTCTTTTACTCATCTCTAAAAGCTCACTCTATTTCAGGCACCAATTTTGCTCTTGTTGGCAGAAAACCTGATCTAGTCAACTGAGATAAAAACAGCAGTCGTATTTAAATGTGGTCCTTTCCATATCCCTAGTCTTTAAGTAGCATCAAGGTTTGCGGGTATTTCTGAGGTATAGATGATCTGGAGTGAAGCGGGCCTATGCTAGCTTTCCTTACTCTATTATCAGAGATATCTGTGGCCACTGGCCCTTCCTGGGACACCTGAGATTCTATCTAGTTTCCAGACTTGGTCCACATTGGTTGCTCTGCGTCTGCTTCTTCCAAACCTCTGGAAACAGAGGCCATCACTTGGATAATTCTTAGCTGCTCTTTACCCTCTAGTATGGTATTTGTGCCCTCCCAAATCATCTAGGCAGAAGAAAACTGTGTTTAATCCTCTGTGTTGCAGTATACACACACACATACACACACAAACACACGCACACATGAATGAGTTGGGTGTGGTGGCACATGGCTGTAATCCCAGAAGACTGGTGAAAGAGCCTGTCTTCTTAAACTCTCTTCCTGGAGCTCTCTCTCCTCCCACTCTACTCCTACAGCAAGGGAAGACCTTGGCTCAGACTCCCAGGTCCTAGCCCTCTCCTTTAAATAAAGCAAGGAGGCCTCTTTCTCCAGTGTCCTTTCTCCTCATACAGTCTCTGGGAAAGGCCTGGGGCCCCAACACTGCTCTGAAGAATCTTGGCTTTAGTCAGATTTAGATAATACCAACTTTTTTTTTTTTTTTGCTTTCAGTTTCAAGAAATTCTAAGCTCCTGATTTCTTCCCCTTAAAACAAAATAATTATGCTTGCTTTCATAAGGGAAACTCAAGTGAAACCACCTATTTGGAGGTCATGAAAGCCCAAATATGTCTTGGTACTGCTATGTTTTGTGAAATCCTTGCCCTACATAATCATGCTACCAAATAAATAGAGAGTAAGTCCAAAGGTGACAAGGAATTGAAAGGTAGAAAAGAGATAGGTGTTTGGTGTTCTGTTCATATGTCACCTCTTCAAGTGACCTCATTCCTGCCCCTTCTCCTGCTGTGTCCCCTACCCTATACCCTCACCTTTTAAATCTTCTTAACAGTTTTCTTTTACTTGATATTACCCACTTATATTGTTATCTCTCTGCTCTTCTCTGTTCATTACCCACTACTCTGCCCCCATATACACACACTCACACAGAGAGAGAGAGAGAGAGAGAGAG
>LOEQ01000101.1:466282-478896 GCA_001685075.1 Bramus lutescens | reverse complement strand
TCTTTCTTTCTTTCTTTCTTTCTTTCTTTCTTTCTTTCTGAGACAGGTTTCTCTTTGTAGCCTTGGTTGTTCTGGAAGTTGCTTTGTAGACCAGGTTGGCCTTGAACTCACAGAGATCCACTTGCCTCTGCCTTTCAAGTGCTGGTATTAAAGGCGTGCGTGTGCCACCATGGCACCAATGCAAAACTTTTTAATTAATTTTAAATTAATTAATGTGATATATGTGTCTGTGAGCTTATATACCTGTCTGTACGCATGTTTCTGTGCACACATGGAGACCAGGCAGAGACCATGTGTACTCATCTATCATGCTCCACCTACTCTTCTGAACCAAAGTGAACCTGAGGCTCCAATTCCATTGGCTGTAAGCCCCAGGGATTCCCCTGGCTCTGCCCCTCTCGGAGTTGAGTTTACAGTCCTGTGGGAAGCTCATCTTGTTAAATGTGTGCTGGGATCTGAACTAGGTTGCACAGTAAGTACTTTTAACCACTAAGTCATTTCTCCAATTCATTTTTTTTTAATTTTACTATTTGTAGTTTATAGATTGTTTCTTTATGGGATATTTAATTGTTTTGTTTTGTTTTTCGAGACAGGGTTTCTCTGTAGCTTTGGAGCCTATCCTGAAGCTACTTGCTCTGTAGACCAGGCTGGCCTCAAACTCACAGAGATCCGTATGTCTCTGCCTCTGGGATTAAAGGTTTAAGCCACCACCACCCAACAGGATATGTAATTTTTTTAAGTACATTGTTTGGTAGGCCTCTAACTGGTACCAAGGAAGGGTTCATTCACCACTTCTTAAAATTATCTAAATTATTTCACAATTATAGATACAATAGTATTTGAAAAGAGCATGTGTTCCTGGAAAGGAAAACATTTACAACCATACAACCATAGCTTGAGAATCTGGCTAACTAAATCCTAGAAGAGATCCATTGGATTACTTAAAATGTCTCCTCCCACATGTAACTAAGACAAACAAAACAAAAAAACCCTACACAACTCCGTACTTGCTACTGATGGAGAAAACACACCCTATTTACTAGTAAAGAACTTTGCAAGGGGCTGGGGGAATAGGCGGATCAGTAGTCCGTAAGATGTTTCCATGAGGAGATGAGTTGCATCCCCAGAAGCCATATTTTTTAAAAAGTAAAATGTAGTAGCATAGACTTGTAATCCCAGCACTGGGAAGGCAGCAACCGAGGGCTCCCTGGAGCCCAACCTAGCCTAATCAGCCAGTGAGAGACCTTTTCCCCAAATCAAGGTAGACAGCTCCCCAAGGTTGGCCTCTGGCCTCCACACATGTGCACACATGTGGCATACACTCACAAGAATTTTGTGTGCAAAGACTTGAACTAAAAAATGCACAAGAAATTCTTAAATTTCCCTCTTACTGGACCCATGTCTGGAAAGCATCACAGGGAAATGACATGAACAGAGAATACGCTAGAAAGAAAATGTACTCTGGAGTCAGGTAGGCCTGGGTGTGAGAGGCAAAATGACCGTCACCATAAGGCACAGGAAGCAATGCTTGCTTCACAAATCTATTTAAGAATGGGCCATAATAGATTTGTCTGGCACAGAGGTATCAAAATTGGTGATTATTGATAGATGAACCACTTAGCTCTGAACCCAGCTTCCTTACATATTAAAGGAAGAAAGTGGAGGAATAGAACGCCCTGGGTTCAATCCCCAGTATGATGTGGAGGGTGGGGGGAACCTACTAAAAGGGAGAATAGATATGAAAATTGTTCACTAGCTTTAAACTGTCTAAAGAGTTAAGATTATCAATAATTGGGAAAATAGCATACAAAAATGTAAAGCATTCATGAATTCAAAAGCTACACAAATTTCTCTGAAAATACAGTAGGCCAGGGCTTTGGGAGAGAAGGGACAGGGAGGACTGAAGGGTCAAAGATGGTGTAAGGATGGGCCTAACAAAGGGAACACTCGATGCACATGAACCTTCCAGCGAGTGAACAGCTGGAAGCCTGCTCGGATACAGTAAGGCTGGACCCAAAGCCCTATGGGCGTGCAAGGGTCCTATATGGGACTGAAGGCTTGGAGGCCAGTGTGCCTAGACAGACCAGGATATGTGATATGTGGTGTGCAATGGGATTCAACCGTACAGAAACGTCTTTAGCTTCAGCATTTACTCTCAATGAGGACCATGTCAGTTTTGAGTAGAGGAAGGGTGCCCAAGACCTGATTCCATTTCTGAAGAATTGCTGGTTCTGTAATACCCAATGACAAAAGCAGATGCAGGAAGAAAGATCAAGCAAAAGCCAGGAATCTAGGTGGCCCATAAGGGGCAAAAGCCAAATGAGAGGGAGTTTGAAAGAAAATGGCACAACTTTGAAATGAGCTGATTAACTTTTTCAAGAAAGAAAGAAAGAAAGAAAGAAAGAAAGAAAGAAAGAAAGAAATGTGAAAGGGTCTCATTACATAGTTCAGTTCAGTGATGAATCTGCTTCATCATCACTGAGTCAGCACAACGACTGGATGAAAACCTCAACAAATTCCGCATGGCTCCCAGGGTTACCTTTCTCAAGAGCAGATCTGATCAGTGTTTGCCCCCACCCACAGCGTCCAGAATCCCCGTACCCATCCTGGTTTTTCTCTCCAGGTCCGTTTCCTTTCGCTCCCCCCGTCTGACTATCTGATACACAACCACCTCCAGCTACAACACCCTCTCTCTGTGGAACTCATCTTCCTCGTTCACAGCCCAAATCTAATTACTACCGTGAAATCACGCCGCCTTCCCGGACCTCATTCAAAGCTGAATGAACTCTTTCCCCTCCATGGACTTAAGCTTAATGTACACAGTTCCATGATCTCTCCACAGAAATATAATTATGAACCCATAAGCCTTAAAGTCAGGGTCTACAGGGAGTAACTGCAAGCTTTAAAATTAGATTAATGTGAGTTAAAACACAAGCTCTCACCTGCTATATATAACTCAAAGCAAGTTATTTGATTTCTCCATACTCCATTTCTTGTAAAGATAATTCCTCCTTTATAACATTGTGTCAAGAATAAATGAGATAATTTCAGTAAATGATCCAGTATAGGACTTAACCCACAATAACTCACCTAGAAGTATTAATCCCTTCTGGACTTCAAGATTCTTTAGGCCATAAAATGTTTTATTTATACTATGAACATTCTTTCATTGACTGATCCCAGAGGTTTTATAGATATTGGACAAGTGTTGAGCTAAACGAATAGGCTCTGCCTTCTCAGAAATATTTATTAATGCATTTTAGAAGTACACAGAGAGATTGAAAAATAATTGTGTGTGTGTGTTTGTGTGTGCACTGGGGGGTAGGCATTGGCCAGAAGAAGGGGGTCATTGTCCTGGAACAAAAGTAAAGTCAACTGTGAGCTACCAGACACAGGTGCTGGGAACCAAACTCCCATTTTGGAGCAGCAGCAAGAGCTCTGAACTGGGGCCTCCTCCCAGGAGAGCTACTCTGAAGTGGATGGTGACATGGGGCGCATCCTGTGGCGCATGGGCAGAAGAGCCCTGATTGTTCATCTTCAGGAAGCTTTTTCCTTTGGAACTTCTGTTACACTGCTCCGTTTCTCATTTCCTCCTCAGCTGCTCTCCCACTCCCTGGGCTTGTTTATCCTTCTTCTTCTTCTGCCATTTTCCACTGCACACCATATGGTTCTTCCTGGTCTGCCTTGAGTTTCTCAACCTTCTCCAGATCTACCAGGGCAGCCAGGCATCCCTGGCCCACCAACCACCCCCTTCAACTAGCAGTGCTGTCTGGGGCTCATGGTGAACCAGCCCTGTTCCCAAAGAGACACACATGACAAAGACCTTCTATGCCTGCTGTCACCTCTTGACTAAGAGACTAGAGTGCCATGAGCAGCCATCACCCCTCTAAACACAAAAGAATCGTGTTTACTCCTAGATTATCAAAAGGCTACTGGGCATAATTACTCCTTTACAACCTCACACACTATCAAATGGTGCTTTAGTTGGAGCACAGACACATGCTTGTACTCAAGCTCTGTGACTTCCTATGATATCACATGTGTTTACTCTTTTCTGGAGACTACTTTCCACATTGGTGAGACTGAGGTCATGGCATCTATCACAGAGATAATTGCAAATGTGTGCTCGTTATGTGTCCAGTTGTAACAAGTCAATCCAAGTCTGTGACTTAAAGCAAGATTTTTTTTCCCTAGCTCTTGTAATTCATGATTTTTCCAGGCCAGGCTTCTGAGAGTAGCTGAGATGGTTTGATTCGGGGCTCTCATGAGACTCAGGCAACTGGTGGCCAGAAATAGGGCCAATTTCAAACACATCTGCCTTTGATGGGATTAAAGTAGTTAATTCTCGTGTAAGGGGGAATTAAAAGAATAAAACAGAGAGACAAAAATAATGTTAGCACTTATTGGTCACTTGCTATGTGCCATGCCCAGTGTTAAAATGATTAACACCTACTGTCAATTTTAATCCTCAGAACAAGCCCTTCCGAGCCTCCTTTCTGAAGGAGAACTTGAGTCTACAAATACCAAATTGATTATCCAGGATTAGAGAACTAAGAAAGACATAAACCAGAATAAAAACAGGTGACCAGACCTGCGATCCTTTGAGCCTAATCACTGTGTTCCCTACAAAGACCACCCTAGCTGGGAGACAAACAGCTGAGAAACCTCTGACTTAATCCAACCCCTCCTCTCCATTTCTCAGTTTTTCTAATTTGAGAGTTGAGATATCTCCATGAGCCAATGAAAAGGAACCTAAAACTCTAAGAAGCCCTTAAATCCAGGAAGAGAAATGCCAAGACATTATGGCCTATAGAGGACAAGAAGAGGGAGTGGAGAGGGAGTTCTACCCATGCTACCAGGCAGGAGGGATGCAGGGTGCCTGGTCTCACCTAGTCCCGCACTGGCTCTCCTCAGCTGCTTAGCACACTGCCCATGGCCAATACCTAACCAGACTTCCCTTCCACCACCACTGTGCCAGCTTCTCTAGCTCAAGCACGCCTGCCGCCAGGAATTAGCACCAAGGATTCCCCCACAGCTTCTCTTCCAGGAAGCAGAAACTATCTCCCTTTGGATGGACAGGAATCCTGGGATTGAGCAGGGGTGGAGGAAAATCTTGCTATTGGATTCATTTTCATAGCCTATTTCAAATGCGAGCATTGAGATAAAGTGCAGTTCTCGCCAGGGCCAGTCAGAAGTTTCCTGGTCTAGCCCCTGGACCCTGACCCACAGAGGTTGATGCTAAAGCAATAACAAAGCGGAGTCTCTGCACGGTTCATGAGACACAGTTCCTGAGAATGGATGCACTGCCTCTTGCTTCAAGTTGACCCAACCCTGCTCCTTCATGCCTCCCTTTCCTCGGGTGCCCTCTGACATCTCCCTGGTGGTTTTGCCCCCCCTCCCCCGTCTTCATCTTTTTCCTCTCTGTTCCTGTGTGTTTCAGTCTGCACTTCTCTTGCCCTTGGGCTTTCCACTCGCCAGCTGTGGTGAAGCATTCAAAACCATCCTAGTACAATGTCTACAAAGTCAGCCATTAAAAAAATATTTAAGGAGAACACACACCATGTGCCAGACATTGTCCTAAGGTTGGAGTAAGAAAAGAGGAGGGTGGGAGTGGTCTCCAGTCCCTGAGCTTAGAAGGAGCTCTCACAGAAGAAGAATTTACCTTTTACCAAAAAATGACTTAAGTGGGTAGTGGTAAGACAAGGACTTCTTCACAATAATCTCTGCAAAGTCCTCTCACATCTCCCTGAAAGCATGGGCTCCCAAGGTCCAGGAAGCTCTGGAAATAAAGCAGTGCCCTCGGTACTGAGTAGTGTTCTGCAGGATGTCACTAGGACTCTCAGCATGGTGACAGGCTTTTGGCCTGTACGGCCTGAGAATTAAGTCATCCAGACACTACCTATGGCAGGAATGTCATCCATGCTCAGCTCCCACCAGCTGCCTGGAGTTTCCAGCTGGAGAATTCAGAGGTAAGGAAGTTGCTACATCCACCCAAGGTATTTCCCTTGCTTTGACCTCTTCCGTTTTGGCCGCAGTGATCCTTTTCAAGTTGTGCCCACAGACTGCTTCTGGAAGCAAGTGCTGGCCAGTTGGCATCATGTGGGGTAAAACCTTGCCAGGGATGGATGCAGTGTCACTTTCAACAGAAAAAAACTTTTCACCATAAAAGGAGTTAAATAATTTAAAGGGTAAGGTTTTTTTTAATGAATTTTACATTAAGAAAAAGATATTTTAGAAACCAGAATAAAATTTTCACATGAATTTCAAAGTTAAAGACACATGAAGTCAAATAAAGTCAGCTTTTGGGCTGGCAGCTTTAGATACCCACCCCTACACACAGTGTGTGTGTGTGTGTGTGTGTGTGTGTTCCTCACTCCCCAGCACCATCCTGCCAGATGGCTGAAAAGCTCTGGTTAGAGAAAAGCCCTCTGCAGTTCTCTCCTGCCCTTGTCCTGTGTCTTCTCCCAGCTCTTCCCCATGCAGAAAGGGGAAGACAGGTGAGCAGGACAGACAAACAGGGACAGCTGCTTCCCCAGGTGTTTACTTGCTTTCACAATAGTAGCCCAGCCAGAAGAAAGAACCCTCAGCAGCTGGGCAGGCAGTTCTCTCTCACAACAGCAGCTTCCAAAGGAGAAAAGTTCCACATAAAAGACCTGCTCAGAAAGGGTGCCAAGGACCTGGCTTCTCCTCGTTTGCTCTCTCTGAGGTTCTGAGTTTGCTGACATTTGATCTCACAACATCAAGATAGCTGCTATGGTTCCCACTGTAGTCTATTTGCATGTGGAAACAGAGCAACAGGGGCATTCCCACCTTGCATTCCTTTCCAGGGAGTAAGGAGGACTTTGCTAACAGCTTCCTCTCACTAGCAGACTTCCCCTCAGACCTGAACGGAATAGAATTACAACAAAAACCAGCAGATAAGAGGAATGATATGTCTGTGGGTAGAGTATCTGGTAGAGTATCTGGTCTTGGAGCAAGACGGGGACCTAGCTCTCCCTGAAGAATGTGGTCCCGAGTAACTGAACCAAATGAGGGTTCTAGCTGCATCTCGGAGCATCCATCTCCCCTTACCCACCAGTAGAGACAGCTCTGTGGAGAGGTGGGGTAATTAATTGGGAAAAAGTAATGTCCAGTGTACTACATTTCTGAAATGGAGGGACTTCGGTTCTGGTTTTGCTTTTAGTAGTCTGACTCACAGGTCATCAGGTGAATCTAGTAGGTGTTCTCCAAGTGCGAGGACCTTTCAGTGTGGAGGAAACCAGCATCACAGTGAAGCAGGTCTTTCACAGAGCCAGCTTGCGAGCCTCTGCTTAGCAATGCCATACACCTGCATCCCCAGGATGGTGGCAGACATGTTAAGAGCCCTGAAAATGAATGCTGGGTCTTATTGGTAGCTCACTCTCTTATATTATGCACCTTGTTACAGAGCTCGGAAGGCAGGACAGGGTTTCCCAAGCCCAGACATCAGCGAAACAAAGGCAATAAGGGAGCCCAGTAACTTGGTCAGAGTCCAGAGTCATTTTCATTCATTTGTTTCTTCTCCTCCTCCTTCATCCTTCTTCTTCCTTCTTTCTTCTTTTTTCTTCTTCTCCTCTTGTATAATATATATGAGAGAGAGAAAGACACCTCCTTCGAGACAGGGTCTCATGTTAGCATGGAACTCAACACTAGTTAGGCTAGGCTGGCTGGCCAGTGAGTCCCAGGGATCCCCCTCGGTCTCCCCAGGGCAAGGATTAAAAGGGTGTTCCTCCACACACCATTCTTACTTGGTTTCTGAGACTCAAGTCCTCATGCTTGCAAGGCAAGAGTTTTGCCAACTGAACTGCCTCTTCAGGCCCTCAGAGAGCCCTATAAACAGACGCATAACACAGACCAGAGAACAGAGGCTAAGGCTGCCAGTGTGGGAAGGAAACTGGGAGTGGTCTTCCTGACAAGAAAGTGGGTCTATTTAACCCTCTAGTTGAATACAATGAGCCAGTTCATTCTAAATCGATAAACATCAAAGGAAGGGGAAAAAAAAAAGCGAAACTTGAGCATTTAGTAATCCAGGTAAAAAAGAAAAACAAAGCTTGACCAGAACAAGTCAATGTAGGTTTAAACTACAAAAAGAGCAGATGCCTTGTGGCTCGTTGGTCTCCCTCACACATATTCAGGACTATCCAAACATCTCATCGGCTCTTTTAAAAGTCCCACTCTTCATTAGATCAAGCACTGAGGATGCAGTTGCTCATACACTTAAGATAAACCCTGTAAAACCCTGTTATATTGATGCTGACTGATGGAAAAAGAAACCTGGGACTGGCATGAAGTTCTTATTTACATTTTAGACAAGTAGGGTTTGTGTTTTGCATTTACATGCTTGCCATGTCTCAAATATCGAAAGGACTCTCGAAAAGTTCTGACGGAGCCCTGTGCTTATTGCATCAAATGAATGAATGAAATAAGAAATGAAAAAGTTTTAGAGGCTGTGAAGCCACACAGTAGCAGCAGCTGAGCCCCAGAGGGATTCACACCGGTTGGCTCCTTGGCGAGTTTACCTTGGGCGGCTGATCCATTTGCATAATACTTCGTAAATGACCCAAACCTTTCATTTTACTTGATTTCTTTTGAACAGCTTAAAACATAAACATTTAAATTCATTTTATTAATTTAAAAAGGCTTTTCTGCTAGGGAATTAGTACCCAGAATGCACAAGGAACTCACAAAACAAAAATCAAGACATAAATGACCCAATTAAAACATACACTAAAAAAGAAAGTTATCAAAGTTAAAAAAGAAAGTTATCAAAGGAAGAAATAAAGATGGCTAGGATCTCTCTGTGAAAGTATTCCATACGCTTAATAGCCAGAGTAACACAAATTAAAACTACTTTGAAATGTCATCTCATCCCAGGAAGAATGGGTAAGAAAAAAGAAAATAGCAGCTAGGTGTGGTGGTGAATGCCCTCACAGAAGGCAGGTCTTTACGAGTTTGATAGTCAGTTCTAATCCAGCTGAAGCTACATAGTGAAACAAACAAACAAACAAACCCGACAACAACACTGGAAAATATGCAAAGAAAGGGGAACCTTCATCACTGATCCATTGCAAACTCTGTAATTCAGTGTGGAGAATCTCAAAGAACTGAAAGGAATCTATCCTACGATCCAGCTGTACCCCTCCTTAGCATATGCCCCTCAAAGGCTTGTTATCTATCCTACTTCACAGACATTGGCTCAGCCAGGTTCATTGCTGCTCTATTCACAATAGCTATTAAATGGAAATAACATAACTGTTCTTTAACTGATGAGAAGATAAGGAAATGTAACACATGCTGCATATGCACAACGGAATCCTATTCAGTTGTAAAGAAGAATGGAATCATGAAATGTGCAAGTCAACAAGTAGAGCTAGAAAATATTATATTAAGTGAGGCAACCCAGATCCAGAAAGATAAACACTGTATGTCCTCTCATATCTGTGAACCCTAACTTCAAATCTTCAGCTCAGAGTGTAGCACCGAAAGCAAGAAAGTAAAAAGGGATTGTGAAGAGAAAACTCTAGGGAGGGGAATAGCAGGACGCAGGTGCTATGAAGGGGAAATGGAGAAAACAGGGTAAGGGGACTTCAGCTGTAAGGGGAGATGGAGGGCAATACAAATGGAAAGGAAAGGAGGGAGGATAAAATAAGAATGGTTGAAAAGTCATAAGGAAATATTTTATGTTATATGTATATGTATACTTGAGTTTAAATAGAGTTAGACCACATGGGGTAACAATACTCCCTATAAGAATCACAGGCTACTTTATAAAAAATGCCAGTGCCAAGCATGGGAAACCTCCTATCAAAAAATGTTGTTCAGAAACTCCCCAAAGAGTACAACTTATTGCCATTGCCCTTGTTTGTCCACCAGAACTTGAACATAAGACCCTATTGCTGAAGACACTACACACATCAGACACAGGACTTGGAAGAATCAAGGTGGAATTGACCTTGAAGCCTCTTTCCTCAGGACTAGCTTCCATAGTATCTGAATTTGCTAGGCAGGCCATCAAGGGAAAAAAATCAATCAGCAGTCCTACCCAATAGTGAAGTCTGTGCACCACAATGAGCACCCAGGCAAGATACTCCCAGTGGTGCAATAGTGGCACATATGTCTCTGGAATAACCAATAGTTGTCTGATTGGACTTACAGCCCTCTAAAGAAGGAAATTTATACCTGGCACTATAAACCTAGCCAACAATCTGTACCTAAAGAGGTCATAGACCCTAGAGAAGAACCTACTACTGCCACTTTCTTGAACCAGTATATCTTTTAATCACCTGCTCATAGGATTGTCTTGTAGTACATTGTCACTTTGTTACCCCAGTTCTACTACCTAAAAATCCTCATTTTTCCATTCTACAGCTGCTATACGTAAGACTGATAGATTATTCATGAATCGCTCACTTGTTCCCTTGACTCTGTGAGCTTGTGAAAAGTTACTCAATCTCTGAATGACTCGTAATTGTTAAGCGAGGTACTATATGGAAATCTAGTGCTCCATAAATGTTACTGCAATGACTAATAGTGTTGCATTGTTGTTTATAAGGAACTCCAGGAAGGGAAGGATTTGACCTTGTCTATTTCTTTGTCATAGGAGCTTGATTCAACACTGGTTCCAGCAAACTGCTCAATAAAAATGTGCTGAATTGAGTTCAATTCCCCTAGTACTTGTAGTCAGCACCATTCAAAGCTATTTGTCATTCAGCTGCTTGCTTTGATTTCTAGCATGCAGGGCACTTAACTTCAACTGAGCCTTGTTCTATGTATGTGTATGATCTTTGTCACCTTTGGATGCCCCATGCCCTCTGCCTGCCTCATAGTAGGTATTCAATAACTCTTCATAGTCTGAAACCAACTTCATTTCTTAGTCTTGACAACAAGGAAATCTCATGGAATGTGTGTAAGAGCAGATGGCATGCATAATTTATACCCCAGCAACACTGTAATTTAAGAGTGGGAAGAAATGTCCATATTATCAGGGCATCAAGATTGGGGTTGACAGACAAGAGTGGGAAGAGAGGGGGCTGCCTGAAGGCTGGCTTGTGCCATAGACTGCATGCTTCTCATTGGAATGATTATATTTCCTTGTTTCTCAAGCACCCGCTGCAGTGTCTGACACACACTGTGCCCAATGTCTGGTATAGAAACTCATAAACTATATGTTTTGGTCCACAACCCCAGTGGCAGAGGTGTTCTTATCAGCATTCCCCTATGCCTGGGTATAAGGCTCCTCCCATCTTATTTCCACCACTACCAGATATTCCAGCTCTCTCAGCAGGTCTTCACCTCAAGCACAACTTGGCAAGATTAGAATCCTACTCTGAGATCGCATGTATGCAAACTAACCCCAAGCAACTCATGCGCATTCAAATCTCGTCTTGCTGTCCATATCAACAGTGGATCCTACCTCTCATCAGAAGAGGAAGTTCTTTTACACGCCTTAAATGGACTCTCCCTGAACCAGATCAGCCCTTTAGAAATAGTTCTCTCTTAAGAACCAGACATTTGGAGAATTCTCATGGAGAATTAGCTCTTAGGAGAAAGACCAACCAGAACCACCAGCCAGATATGGTTGCTTTTTTTTCTTCTCATTTGTGAGAGAAAAAGGAGTCTTCAATTTAGCCTCGCCAACCGACATTAACTTTACAAACAAAAGCCCTGTCACTGCCAGATATTTTGTGTAGAAATGATTTTAGAATAGCAGCTTTAGAAAAGAAAAAGATTTAAACCATGTTTGCATAATGGAAAGTCTTGAGCTAGAGCTTCAAGCCTTGAATCAAAGCGGGGCTCGTTGACATAGAAACAGCACAAATCCACTCTACCTTGCAGTTCTTTCTAAGCCCCAAGGCCTGCTGGGGGCCAAGTCTTTCATACTGCCAAAAAGTCTAATGAGGAAAAGGAGATGTCCTCACTTTGTGTCTCTATCAGACGTCTCTTTAGCCAGGTCACGTGAACTGCCTGTGATGGAGCAGCCATTAGGCAATGGGGGGCCACCATTGTTAGCTCGACCGATGAGAATGTACCTGCGATCATATGGAAGTCGAACTTTTTAAAAGGACTTCCACCTTTAGAGAGCTACTGAATTCAGGTCTTAATAACAAAGAAGAAAGGGCGGAAGTAGTTTCTGGTAGGTAACCAACAGTGTCTGCCATAAATAAGATTGACTAGATTACCTCTAAGTGGGTAATGAGCAAAATTAGAGTAACTTCAGGCTTGGGAATATCAAATGTAATACAATCATATTAGTTACTCAGAGCTACCGCCACCTGGTTGAAGAGCTAACGCCCTCCAGAAAGCATCAGATCAAGATGGCTTCACAGCCAGTGTGCGACAGAAAGAGAAGGAAGACTCTGGCAAGGTCTTCCGTTCACCGGGTGAACAAAAGAGAAAAATTCTCTTGCAATGGCAGGTAGGTCATGAGGTCTGCCATGCCCCACATAAAGGTAAAGACGAAGATTTGTGTCTGAAGTCAGTCCTAGTCTGTGTCACAGATAGACTCCCAGAAAGAATGTGAGCTTGCTTCCCACTGGAGGTCCCAGGGCAGGCTATTTAAAGATTCTTTTGGAAAGATTTGAAGACTTCCAATTCCT
>LOEQ01000101.1:378515-394016 GCA_001685075.1 Bramus lutescens | reverse complement strand
CCCCATCGCTCTTGAACTACTGCACACGCACACACCAATCATGCTCTACCTAGTACTTCCTTCAAGGTTTTCTCTAAATCTTGTTTCTCCTAAGCTCTCCAGGCTGTGCCAGCGCATTCCCTCCCAGGATCCTCAGGACAGTACCAGCGAGGAGCCTGGTGAATGTAGTCTGCATTTGACTTAACATACACCTGACCGCTGACTGTACCTGCTTTCTCAAGCTTCCTTGGGCTAGAATGGGGCCAAGCATACAAAACACAGGCCATCTCTCTCTGCACTGACACATGGGCATGAAATGCCTGTACACTCATGGCATTTTTGCTCTGTACATTCATTGTGGATTTTTTTTGTGTGTGTGTGCGTTTGTGTATTCCAGCCACTTCTTGGGTGTATGCAGAGAGAGCCACTTACCTCTAGGATAATTTTTATCCCATTCATATAAATCCAGCCTGTCAAACACAGACTACTAAGGGAATGGGGTTTTCAAAGGCAGATTAACCTAAGGCTGGCATTGGGATAATTAAGAAGAGGATTCTCTTTGCATCTGGCATGGCCCTTGTGCTCGCATACCCTAATCCCAGGTTAGTAATAATTGGAGATTATTACTCCATAATAATAATCCACGGGCTCGGCCTTAGTGGGCAGTATTATCTAGCTAGAATTTAATGATCTTTATTTTCATTGTATTGATTAGCTTCAGTTAAGAACAAGGAAGAGCAGTTTTCCATCTGTGTCCTTAAACATCTATATAAATACATTTCAAAGAAAGCGGTACAAAAATCTCAAGTAGCAGTTAATTATAGCAGAAATTGCAAAAGTGAAAATGGTTGTGTAAAAGTACAGTGTAACAGAAGCCAGTGTTTCGGTTGTGTCTGTTCAGGCAGAACTGAATTTGAACCCCACTGCTTCTAGAACAAGAGTGTGCCCTGTCTGCTCCAGATGTACTTCTTACCAGATGGAGCTGTCCCAACTCGAAATTAAAAATGTTATCAGTGATCCAAAAGTTCAGTTATCAGAACCTTTCAAAACCCAGCAACAGCTCAAATTGGCTCTTAAAGGGGCCACACCTCCATTCTATAAATATATTCTTACAGTAGGGTCAAATGAGGTACTTCAAAGTCCGGGACTGAAGACTCGCTGCATACAGAAAAGGATTACCCAAAGACTGCTCAAGAACACTTCCAGACAAGGAAATTCAGCTGGCTTGCTCTCTTCTGTAAGAGGGGCTAGCATTAACCACACATAGTACTTTAAATCCTGGGCTCCACATTGTAGGACAGAAGGGAGAAATAACCCACTGGTGGCACCCATTAGCACCATGTCCTACCCAGTGACACCTACAGATGCAGCACAAGGACAGTACTTGGTTCATTTTCCTCTGAGACTTGACTCTACTCTGCGGGGCTGACGCCAGAGAACCCGGATATTTCATTTCATCACCAGTGAATTCTGTGTTCTCAGCATCATATTGTAATGCAACTATAACATCTACAGCTTGCTCCACCACAGCTCTGCATAAATGTGGATCTGTAGAGTCAGGAGTCCTATAGGCAGCCTGTTATTTCCAAGTGTTTGCTCCATATGGGCCATGGAGGAGGTAGCATGGATAATCTGATACCCAGGCACAGTGCCTGATACAGTTTTACTGGGTCTGTTTTTTGGGTTATGTGTTTTAGATTTGATTTCATTCCCATGACTGGAACATATTACCGGTCAATGCCCTTTGTTGTCTGTAACTGTTATAGGAACCAATAGTCATTAAATTAGTAGGTATTGCGGGGCTCAGACCAGCTCTGAAGGAAGGGGACACAAGGACTAGTTTTGATAAAAAGTGGGGATCAGCATTGGCTCAGGTCTGGGGAGTTCATCCAAGGAAGCCTCCAGCTGGGGGATGAGACACTTTGGTGGTTGGACTAGAGAAAATGAAAAACATAAGAAAGTTCATGACTACCACGACTATTGCCTAGAGCTGGCCTTGCTTTTCTTTCCTCTGCAGATTTCTTTGGGGTCTCCTACTGTACTGAGCACTGACTACTTGGAGAGGCAGATGCATGGGGTCCCCGTTTTCCTTTTAGACTCTGAGTCGGAAATGGCTTGTTTCCATTTACATGTGCCTCCTTTCCTCTTGCCAGTCACTCACTTGACTAAGACACTGTGCACACGACTTCCACAATAATTTCCAGATGGGGAAGACTTGATCTTCAGAGAGTTCATGGTCTGGGAAGAGGAAAACCCATGGGATAGTGTAAAACCTCAACGGTGCAGGAACAGAAAGGGAAGTGGCCATCCGTGGGAACGAAACACCTCACGAGAAGGGTTAACATTTAACTTTAGGTTTAAGGACAAATTCCACCTGACACCAGAATTCAGCTTGACAAACAACTGCTATGCCAAAGGACAGTGACACACTGCTGAGCACAGCCAATGACGGTGACACCCGTGAGCACAGCGATGGTGACACTCCATTGAGCACAGTCATTTGAAAGCTGACTTGTCTCAATCTTAGAAATAACCAGGGTAACAGCTTACAGCGCTCTGTCTTGTCGGGTCTCATCCCATCAACTAGTTCTATCTCCTCATGACAAACTGGCTCTCAGGTTGTTTGACCTTTCCCTACAAGAGGATGGGGGACTGGCTGAATTGTCAGTAATGGGCCTTGAGCCCAGTCTTTTCCCTTAAGGCACAGCTTCTGGGGGGACTGCATTCATACAGTTGAGGACCATACCAGAGGCATAAACAATGCTGTATTTGTTAACAGTGGAGTTTAAATACATAACTGTTCTGTAAGAGGTTCAAGTACAAGCTTCAACAAAAGTTCCAGTGGGTCTGTGGAGCTTGCCCAAGTGTGGTGACCAGTGAAGACGGCTGAGAAACTGCTACCTCCTCTACTGCTCCCCACACAGGGATGGAACTCAAAGCACAGGGATCTAGCCTTAAGCCATGGCTCACCAACCTTGCCTCCCTCACATTATGGCTTCCCTTTGCCCAAGACTCTTCTTGGGCCTTTTCACTGAAAATGAACGCAGGAGTCTATTTTTAAATATTTCTTAATTTTAGGTTGAGCAGCAGGAAGATTTGGAGTCATTTTAAGTCTCTTGATTTTTAAAATAGGATATTCAATGTTTAGGAATTTATCTCAAATGCTTGGGGATTATCTATCCCACTGTTGCGAGTTCCTGCACCAGAAAGGAGTATGTGCTCGTGAACAGGCAGATTTTCAGATGAAATCTAGTCAGTCTGAATTGGACAGAGGTACAGTTTTGATATGTCTCTAGTAATATGATAGTGAGGTTTATTTTTATTTATTTATTTTTGTTTGTGTTTTTCAAGACAAGGTTTCTTTGTGTAGCCCTGGCTGTCCTGGAACTCACTTTGTAGACCAGGCTGGCCTCCAACTCAAAGATCCGCCTGCCTCTGCCTCCCAAGTGCTAGGATTAAAGGCGTGTGCCACCACTGTCCAGTGACACTGGGTTTTAAATACACTCATACTTTTGATACAGAACCAACTTTGACATCTTGTGGGCTCCCAAAGTCAGCTCTGGCTTCATGGGCTATCACAGAGGGTCCATGGTTCAATATTGTGTCACTGTTTAAAATTTCTTAATAGATTGTGACCACAGGCCCACATTTTTATTTTGCACTAGTTTTGTATCACACCAAGGGGTGGATGTATTAATTACCTATGCTGAGAGGACAATGTGACTGAAGGAGCTGCTTTTAAAATAAGCAATGTGCAGGGGCATCACGGTATACTCCTCTAATCCCAGCACATTGGGGACCGAGGCAGGTGGAGCTCTGTGAGTTTCAAGTTAGTCTGGTCTATACAGAGTTTTAAAGCAGTCTGGGTACACAGTGAGTCCCTGTTTCAAAACAAAACAAATAAATAAAAATAAAATAAGCAGGCTAGCATTGTGGCACAGGCCTTTAATCCCAGCACTCAGGAGGCAGAGGCACATGGATCTCTTGAGTTTGAGTTCCAAAACAGTAAGGGCTACACAGAGAAACTCTGTTTCAAAAAAACAAAACAAAACAAAACAACAAACCACCACCACCACAACAAAACACACAAAGGAGAAGAAGATAAAATGAGCAATGGAGTCAAGCAGGTCTGTGGAGCTGAGGGGGAGGTGGAGTAAGCCAGTGGGAGCTGCCAGGCTCTTTGGGGTGGATTCCTGGACCTGAGCTGGCACCTTGTACACAGCCCTGAGCAGGGAGGAAGAGGATGATTCTGTGCTGGTGGTAGGAGCTCCAGCAGGCAGACGTGTGGGAGCCTTGGATACTTCCTGTGTGGACTCTGCCCTTCTCTTTCTTCCCTCAGCCACAATGGACAGTTGTGAGGATGGGAAGATAGCTGTAGGAAGCCTGGGGCTTCCTGATGAAGAGGCTCAGAGGAAACATCAAGGAGATGAAGGAGACAAAACTCTGCTCCACCTACTGCAGCCAAGCGCTCTAACAGAGTGTAAGAGAAACAAACAAGAACCTGCTTCCTGCAGGTTCAGAGGCTGTAGTGGGCACATCGGAAGACAAAGTGAACGTAATGACCCATTCCCCTAATTCCGCAAACCTTGTGTCCTCAGAGCTCTTCCGAATCCTCCCCCAGCTGCTCATCAGTGAGACCCCCTCCTCACAGAAATGGGGGCCGACTTTCCTCTTCATGGGAAGCACGGATACTCTCTCAAATATCTGAGACACAGATGTCCTTTTCAAAGTTTATTCTAAAGTCATGTACAGGCCTCCTTATGTGGCCTCTTCTCTTAAAAGAAAGGTAGTTTTGTCTTTCTCCAGTTCTTCAAAAATTAAAACCTAAAAGTATGATAATGTCACTTCTGTTCGCTTCTCCCAACCCCAGCGGTGTTAAAAAGTATTCTCCAAGACCTAATCACAGCTCAGCATGAACTAATCACTTTTCAACATTTATTTTAAAATGTACTAATTTAAAAATTTACTCTTAAAACGATTCTGGCTACACACTAAGTATGTTACCAGGTTATTCCACCTTTAACAAGCCAGTCACAGTCTGCCTTAGGATTTCCACTGTTGGAATAGAACGCCAAGACTCAAAGTCACTTCAGATGGGAAGGGTTCATTGCAGCTTATCTTTCCCGTTCACAGTCCTTCATGAAGGGAAGTCAGGGCAGGAACCTGAAGCAGGAGCTGGTGCAGAGGCCACGGAGGAGTGCTTGCTCCTCACGGCTCACTCAGCCTGGTTTCTTACAGCACCAGCAGCCCAGGGATGACACACAGGGAGCTGACCCTCCCAACCCCCATCCATCACTAACTAAGAAAATGGAGTACAGATTCACCCAGAGACCGCTCTGATGGGGGCATTTTCTCAACTGCAGCTCCCTCTTCCCAAATGGCTCTAGTCTGTGAAGCTGACATGGGACTAGCCAGCACAGCAAGCATCCATTCACCATGGAGGAACTGGACAGCACACCGCCTCACTCCTTGCTCGCTGCAGCCTACTAGAACCAGAATGTGCTCGTTTCTGGTCAAGCTTCCTTTCATGAGGCCCAAAAGCAGACTAGGGACTCTGCACCCAAAATGTCCTTTCAAACAGACACACAACTCCTTCAGGGTAAATACACCTCATCCATTCTGAGCATGTCACCTAGGGTAGACCATAAATATCCCATCGGTAAGCACCGATAGCACGCATCCGCTAATCTTTTCACACTTTTATCACCTGCTCTTTCTCCAAGTTGGCTACACATTAAATGGAAGCTTAATCTCCCTTCCTGCCTTCTACCAGTTACATGGCTAGAACAATAACAGACTCATGGGAAAGGAAAGCAGAGGGAACGGACTGGGCCTCTACGGCCACAGCTGGGTGGTGATGAACAGTACAGGCAGTAAAGAACCAGGGAGTCCTCCAAGGGAGGAACACATGACTGGCCCCACTCCTGCTCTCTTCTGTGATACAGGGTTTGAACCTGGGTCCTCCTCGTATATATGAGGCAAGGGCTCCACCAATGAGCTACATTCAGACCATTTACATGTTTTATTATGAGAAAGAGTCTTTTGAAGTTGCTCAAGCTGGCTCTGAACTTGGCCTCCAGAGGAGTGGCTGCAATTACAATAGGCGTGCCATTACGCCTCAATAAAATGTCTATCGCAAATTAATCTTGATTTCTTATTAAACAAGAAGAATACTTGTGAGTCACAGATCTCCACAGTGCTCTGATTTCCTGGAATGGCATAAAACGTGAGTTGTTCAAGTCTATCAGCTTGAGGTTTCACTTAGCATAGCAGACAGCTTTATTCTGAAAGCTCGAACTCCTGCAGATTCCCCATAAATCTGGATAATTTACTTCAACCAAAGTTTAACATTTTTCTTTTCAATTATTTATTACAGAAAAATAATACCACAGGCCAAAACAGAAACAAGTGGATTAAAGTAGAGCTGATTGTTCTAGGTTACGTGATGGAGTCAAGGAATGCTTAGAACAGGGAGAGACTCCAGGGTTACCCTTCTGGGACTTTACACCACAGAAAAGACGATAGTGTTTCTAGGCCACAGAAGCGATGGCAGCCAGACTGGTGGTCTTCACTTCTGTAAAAATAACTGTGGCTAGCTGTGAGGGGGGGTGATAGAAAAGCACATGGCCTCTATTATAATGAGCAGACTCATTTGTGACTGAAGTCACGTAAGCAAATGTTCTTATTCTTAGGCAGAGCTTTCCAGAAGGCTCCTTAAATGGAAGTACAGCCAATGAGTTGTATTCTTGTTTCTTTTGTCCTCAAGTCCTTTCTGCCAGGAATGAACACAGGGTGCTGGAGCCACAGCAGCCACCAGGGAATGCAGAGGCAGTCACAGGGGAAAGCTAAGATCAATGAAGGATGAATGCCTGAGCTACTGAACCAGCGCCAGCTCTGCGTGCTTCCTGACTTCTCTTTCATGTCAAGAAAATCTGCAGTTTGTTCTGCTTCTGGCATCTCTGACTCCCGGGTGAATCCAAGAGGACACAAGTAACAAGCAGAGCGACAGTGCTAAGGATTGCGTATGAAGTCTTTGTGAAGTTCAGCATCTCAGCGTACTCAGTGGCCACAGCTACCACCTCTGAACACCGTTCAGGAAGCCACAGAATAAGTAGTGAGCTGTGCTTCAAGGCCGGGGACCTCATTCTGATTGTAATCCATTTGCTGGCACCAGCTGCAGGCTCCGGGGCCTGTGCTGACTTTGCACTTACGCTAAGCATATGCCACCACTTTTGACATCTCTACCACAGACACCGACACCATGCCAGAATCATGTGAAAACAACAAACCCATGGGACAGTTCCAGACCGAAGGCTGCCCTGTGTGGGGGTCAGAATGCCTTGACCGTCCTTGTACTGCATCAGCTCAAGAATTTCTGCCTGGCCTTATTCTCCATAAAGTCCAAGGTGAGTTCTTGCTTCATCAAGTTCTTTAAACCTCACAGTCCTGGGACAATTAATACTGATCTTCAACTCACCTGGATCTAGCATTACTAAGGAGACAAGCTCCTCAGGGCATGTCTGTGAGGGAGGTGGAGAAAACACCTGCCCTAAATTTGAGTGGCATTATTCCATGGGCTTGGTTCTGATGGAATAAAGAGGAGAGTGACTGTCACTCGCTGCTGCCTGACTACAGATGTGCACGACCCTGCTTCCTGCTCCTGCAGCCACGACCGCCCCACCTTGAGGGACTGCATCCTCTTTTCTTGAGGTTGCTTTTGTCAAGATTATGTCACAGCATGAGAACAGCAGTTCATCCAGCCATGATGAAGAGAGTCCATCCCTCCCCATTTCACTGGTATTCTCCAGCGTGGGTAGCCTCCCTGGAAAGTGGGACTGAAGCGGGACACCTGGTGACCGAGGGGACCCCCCCCAAGGTGCTCTGTCTCCTCAGGAATGGTTCAGAGATGGATTCTTACCATGAATGCCCCTTCCTCACCCCCTTCATCATAACTGTTAACGCAATGGCATGTACACATTGATGGATCTCACACAACTACGCTTCAATTCAATCATAACGTAACAGTAAATTTAAAGAAAAGTTTGAGATACAGGTACTCTGGCGAGGTGAAAAACAGTTGGTTGAATAGTGTGAACTGGGCAAAATCCAGAAACAGAGAAATTAAGAAATGAAGGAAACCTGAATGTTGTGCAACCCTACCATTCCATCAGTTTCTCCTTTTTATGCTCTTCCCATCCCCCAAAGTTGATAAACAGAAGAAGGAACTTGAGATTAACATTTTCACTCCACTGAGATCAATACTAGAATTAAGGAAAATTAGAGGAAAAGGGAAAATACTTTATGATAGTTATAAAAACTTGTATCAACTTAGAGGAAGCTTATGCCACAATTTCTTCCTTCATAGCATTTTCCTTACATACTACTGTGCTTGGTTCTATGTTAAACACTAAGACTACAACTAATTATACAATAGGCAAGGATCCGGCTTTCATGGTATTTACAGTCTAGTAAGAAACCAAAAAAACTAAACAGCAACAATAATGTTTTTGAAATATTTAATACATGCTATTAATGCTTTCACAAATACGTTGAAAACTTGGCTGCAGCCTCTGTATACTAGGAAAATATACTGAGACGAGTAGCTAAGGAAAACTGAAGAAACTAGAAATTCACAGACCTTTGAAAAGTTAGGAGCAGGACCAAAGCAAACCGGCACTGGAGTACATGCATTAAAGTCAGGGAGACTGGCGATGAGCACCCCAGAATGTGCATGAACTGTGTGATCAAGAGAGAGTGTGGTGGAGCAACAATGGATAAAACAGCATCACGACTGTAATAGAGAAAACAGAGACGGACAGGAGCGAGACCAGAATCAGTGGGATAAGAACCCGACTGTATAGCGAAGGAGTCTGGACTAGAGTATAAATGAAACAGAAATGTTTAAGGAGACTGACATAATCTGGTCTGAGCTTCTGGCTGCGGCAAGACGGCAGAAACTGACAAAGCTGGCTATGAGGGGTGGGCTGGCACCCTGAGTTCCTGCTTCCTAGACCAGTGCTTACCACATTACCAACAAAATGCTAGCGGACTAATAAAATCAAGGGAGCTCTAAGCTTCTGATTATCTCCTGCCACCTTCCTAGGTCACAGCCTCCGTCCATATCATAGCTCTTCCTGGACACTGTGCCCATCCTCACCTTCCTGCTCTCACCAGCTTCACCTTAAGCCAGCAACTAGCCAATGGAAAACGAACGGATTACCAGACTTCTCCTCCAGAGCCAAGAAACACTGTGGTTCATACAATCTCTGCAGCTCTCTCAGGTCTGCCAAGGTAGGGAGGAAACAGCTGCCGACCTACCCACACGAGCTGGTGTGCTCTAATATTTTCCCTTGCAAAACCAGGCAGTCGGCCACATTTGGCCAATGGGCTGGAGCTTGCCAGCCCCTTATCTAGATCAGGTTATGTTGAATTAGCACAGATTCCCTAGCTGTTGACAACATACGAAATTTCCCAGTCACTGAACAGGGAAATCAAAGAGAGTATACACAGAAGGAAATATTTTGTCACAAGGCTCAGCTGCCTTCATATTTATTAACAAAACTTTAAAAGTTATAGCTAAGAAATAACTCTCATAAGTTAATTTTAGTGTAAAAATTATTGATGGTTCTTAGCTAATGAACTCAAATGTATATTTTTGTCAAATGTGTATTTGGTACTTAACAGATACTGAGGCTAATGCTAGCTGAACCAAAAGGGATAAAAATTTACCTAGCAGTATTAGCATGCTGTATAGGTTTTTTTATTTATTAAAAATTTCTGCCTCCTCCTATCCCCCTATAGTTTTTTACTTTAAGACAGTTTCCCCATTCTTTTTAAGAATTATTTATTTATTTATTCATTCATTCATTCATTCATTCATTCATTCATTCATTCATTCATTCATTCATTCATTTATTTAGGGTTTGTATGTGTCATGGCATCCTGTGGAGGTCAGAGGACCATTTGGGAGAGTCTGTCCTTCCCTTTCACCATGTGAGTCTGAGGGATTGAACTCAAGTCATCAGGCTTGATGGCAAGTGCCTTTACCCTCTGAGCCATCTTTCTGTCCACACCATCTAGCTTGATTATTTAGTTTCATTTAATTTATGTGTCCTTACAAGATAATTGTGTGAATAGAAAAGAAACTCCAAACCCACTTTGATTTTAGTTATTACACAGTCACATCAACTACAGCTTAGAGAGAACAAGGACAGAGACCACGGCACTAGCAGAACTAATTCTCTGCTCTGCTCTTCGTCTAATAGTTGAGCTTTAAACACTGATTTGAGGGAACAGACTCGGTCTACCTCACAGAGTTCATCTATTGCAGTAGTACAAGTTCTTTTCACTGATATAACTGAATTATTAGCATTCTAAAAAATCTCCTGCTCTTTATGAAGTGATTCCAGCTTATTTGCTCATTTAGATTTGTATAGAACCACTCAGTGTTCACTATGTAGCCAATGGCAACCTTCTACCTCTGCATTTTTCTCTTCTTTTTTGGCAAACTGTGCCTGACAGTTACTGTCTAAGGATGACCCCTGTGAGTTACAACCTTATTATCGGTGGGCTGGATGGTCCTTTCCTTTTCAATCTGGGCTACCTCTGGACTTAGCTTGAGCAGAACAGTGGAAGAGCAATAGCTCCCATTCTCGGTCTAAGCCCCAAGAGGCCATGTTAGAGACTGCAGGGGAAGGAATGTGGCTTCCTTGCCGAAGAGTCAACTGTGTGGAGAAGCTCCGAGCTTCCACGGAGAGAACAGACTCTTGGCTGCCTCTACTACGCTCCTTGTGTTGTCCTACTCTCCTCAAACCCATGTGAAGGAGCCATCTGGAACATTCCATCCCAGCTGAGCACGTAGGTGACTGCAGCCCCATCCAGCAGTATACAAGCAAACAGGCCCAGACTGAAACACTGGTGGTTCATATTTTATAAAACCATTTTGAGGAATTAATTAGATACATGCAATATAATGTGCCTCACATAGTAATTGGCACATGAAAAGTGCTGAAAAATATTTCATTTTATTTTTTACTTAAGTTAAAATTTATCCTTAAATGATACATTAAGCATAAAATATGCTAATGGGGTGTTATGTACTGTTTTTTTACAAATGTATACATTGTATAATGTTTAAATCAAGTTTAACATATTTATCTTCTCAAAAATATATATTTCTTTATAATAAAGTTTCAAAATACTTCTTCCTGGCAATCGTTATTGTATTCTGTGAGGGAAAGGGTCACTATGTTGCTTTGGCTGGCTTAAAACTCATTATGTAGACCAGGTTGGCCTGTGACTCAGAAACCTGCCTGCCTCTGTCTCCCAAGTGCTGGGACTAAAAGCTAGTGCCACCAAGCCTCATCATTCTCCCGGTGGTTTAAAATGTACAATACATTAGTGTTATCTATGGCCACGGACTACGGTAGTACAGCAGAACCTCTTACTTCTACCTAACCACAACTTAGTACCAATGTCAAATTCGTCCCATCTCCCCCTTCCTCCCCCTCTCCTCAGCCTCTGTGTCTCCATGTTGAATATTCTCAGTGCTGCGAGATCAGCTCTGTCAGACTTCATATAGAGGTAATCGTCCAGCACTTGTCTTTTCATGTCTAACTTATTCTAGGTCACAAAACTACAGTTCTATCCCTGTTTCAAATGACAGGAGTTCATTTGTTTTAAAGACCAGAGAGGCCACAATGAGGTGCCACATCAGTCCAGTCAGAATGACCATTATTTAAAGACCAAGGATAACAAATGTTGGCAAAGTTCTGGAGAAAGGAGGGTCCATGCACAGTGTTAGGAGGGTGCAAATTAGTACAGCCATGTGTGGAAAACAGTGTGGAAGTCCTTAATAAAAACAAGTACCAGTATGATACAGTGATCTCACCAGTGAACATACAACCAAGAGAAATGAAACCACAAGCTAAAGAGACGTCTACACTCTCATGCTCACGACAGCGCTAGTCACAACTTACCTGTCCATCCACGAAAAACAGGGAAAACGTGGCGCACACTCACAGTGAATTTTATTTCATTCTCCTTCAGCTGAAAAACTTGGATGACCTGAAGGCATGTGCTCAGGTACGCCTCATTTTTAGTCTTCTTTGTCCTGCAGCAACCCTGATTCTCAGTTGGACCCTGTCTCTGACCAATAATCATTGTGATACTGTAATGGGCTGGATTATGGGCCTCTCACCCCCTCTCAAAGTTCATTTTCTGAAGTGCTGACCCCTAGCACTTTGCAGTGCTATGGCTTTTGGAGACGAGGTCATTATAGACGTGACTAACATGCCTCCTCCGTTAAGGTGGGCCTTAGTGTAATGGGATGGGGGGGGTGATGCTATGGAGAGGCTGAGACACAGCCTGGTCCAGAGGAAGGCTGTGTGACCGTGGCCCTCTGCTAGCACCTTAAAAAGACAGCTTCTAACAAATGGTGCTGGTAAAACTGGATGTTCACACATGTAAGATGGCACAAGAGTTCTATTTCTCACTCTATATTATAATCTCCTCCAAATGGGTCAAAAGCTGAAGCTTTAAAAGTGATGAAAGAAAGTAGGGACACTGATATTGTCACAATATCGGCACAGGCAAATACTTTCTGAATAAGCTCTTGTTGTTCAGGAAATGGCACCAACACTGGCAAATGGAATAAAAAAAAGCTTCTGTATAGCATAGGAGGCAACCAAGGGAAGAAAGGCTACAGAATGAGAAAAAATCTTTGCCAGCTATACATCTGACAGAGGATTTATACCTAAAATGTATAAAGAACTAAAAAGCACTAAACACTAAAACTATGAGCAACTCAGTCAATAAACATTCAACATCATTAACTACCAGAGACATGAAATGAAAATCTACATTGAGATTCCATCTCATCATAGTAAGAATAACATTCGTGGAGAAAACAAATAACAAAATGCTGATCTAGATGCAGACAACTCGTGTTGTAGGAAGCCGCTTGTTTGTTCCTGGCTGCTCAGTCCCAAAATAACCACACAGAAACTGTATTAAATAAATCACTGCTTGGCCCATTACCTCTAGCTTCTTACTGGCTAACTCTTGCATCTTAATTTAACCCATTTCTATTAATCTGTGTATCGCCACGTGGCTATGGATTACTGGCAAAGTTCTTTAGTGATACTGTGGAATTCTACTATGCTTCTATTTTGGGAATCAATATTCAAAAATAATGAGATGAAATAGTCATCTATTAGCATATGACATTCTCTACGGCTTTTGTCTAGACTTTCTGGTTAAAGTGCACAGAGGCATTTTTAATTGGGTCATTTAAACATAGTCTCTGAGTGTATATAAGCAAAAAATGCTCACCAAGACAGCATGACAGGTTTTGCAATGTTAAAATACCCAGTGCTTGAACAAGGAAGAACATTTTTTCATCCCCTTGGAATGTAATTAGTCATAAAATCTGTACCAGTGAAATGTTTATCATGTGAGTTACTATCATTCCCAAAGGACTAGTGAAAATCCTCACACTGTGCCATGGATAGAAAAAAAAATTCTTTTCTTCATTTCTTTTAGGTTATAAATCTTTATGTTTTCCTTTAAATTTTGTATCCTTGTTTGGATGTCTCTTGAATGTCAGAGGTTTAAAACAAATTTTTAAAATTAAAAAGTTCAATTAAAAGCAGCCTGGAACTGAACTCCTAAGACTGGAGTCAATGTCCAATGTGACCTTGTGGTCCACTCACTAAGCACTGCAGGGGATTCTCTGATCTGCTACTTGGTTCCACTGCTATGGATTAAACACTCAGTGTTAGAGTCACAAGCATTCCAGGAGTCTATTACTCAGATACCATGTGGAAATCTGATTAGTAAAGAAAATATGTTTTAATTACTAATCAGTAATCGTGTTTCATTAGTTTAGCAATTTGCCCTACAGAATTTGAACTAAAATGCTGTACAAGTTGGGTGTGGTGACAAATACCTTTAGCCCCAGCACTAAGAGGCAGAGGCAGGTGGGTATCTAAGAATTTGAGCCCAATAGCAAATTTCAAGTCAAATCAGCCAGGACTAGACAGTTAGACCTTGTCTCAAATAACAACAACAAAATGTGCAAAGAAAAAAGTATTAATAAAGTTTTCTGGATTTTAAGTGTAGATAGTAAGTGTCTAAGAACATTTTATTGGATAAATAAATGAATAAAAAATTTCAATTCTGTTGATTCTAAATAGTGAAATGTTTGTTTCTCATATTGACTTTGAATACAAGGATACTTTATATTTGACCAATTAGTATACAAAAATACAGAATAAAACATGATTTGAGAAACAATTACGCTACCAAGCTAAAGCAGAAGAAAGCCACATTTACATTAGCCCTTGATTTCCAAAGAGAACTGGAATGCCCACGGCTTTTCTAAGTACATTTGATTAGCTGACAATGTTGTGTAAACTCTTGTAAGCCACCTTTAACTGAATCTCTCTTTCCTTAAGCAAAAACAAGGTTCCATCTACAGCTGTCTAGGGTCAGGAGACATGAGAAGCAGGCAGGAAGAAGCAGGGAGCCCTGCATCTGACCTACTCCCTAGTACTTTTATTATTTATCTTAAAATGGGTGTAGACAGAGAAGCACAGGAAGGCTTCTGGGAGCCAGAGGTATGTCAGATTGAAAGGAGATGAGCCAAGAAAAGGAAATGAATAAAAGGAAAGAAAAAAAAGACAACAGTGGTGAAAACAAGGCCTTGTTACTGCTTCTTCAGCAAGTAGAAAACAATTTCAGAATCGCTGTGACCTTTACAAGAAATATTTCTCCTGTCCTACATACTTAATGTTGCAGGGTATGTTCTATCACAAAATGGTGCTCAATCCGGTTTTATCATTTTAAGTCAGTGCTTGCATTAACTAAATCAAACAAAGTGGGGGCCACTGAGGGTAGAGGTACTCATGGCCTGACAACCTGAGTTTGATCTCTGGGGCCAACATGTAGAAGGAGAGAACCAACTCCTTTAAAATGTCCTCTGATCTCCATATGCATGCTGGGTACATGTGTGTATGTGCGTGAGTGTGCACACATAAACACACACAAAATTTTAAAATGCATAGACGCTTGCTTCATTCCACGTTACCATCTTGATAGGGGGGTTATAAATAAGAGGTTCCCAACTAAGATAATTTAGATTTAATTGCATTCGATAAGAATCTCTAAGCATAGAATCAAGTCAACTTCTTTAGGTTCATAAAAGTAAATTATGCAAAGATATTAAGTGCCATCTGTACTTTTGGTACTAGTAAGTCAGCAGCAGAACCTGCTCACATAATAACTCTCATTTATTGAACATCTGCTACATGCCAGTCCCCAGTCTGCATCCCTGTAGCAGATTCCAAAGTTAGATCACGGACTGACAATCTACTTTTATTTGGTAGTTCGGAAGCTACAAACTACATTTCCCAGGTTGCCCTGCAGTTCTTGCTACAGTTAGACTCCATTAATTAATTTATTTCCTCTGGAGGCCTAGGAGACTGAATATTTGCAGTGAGAAGCCTGACAGTGTTTTTTTTT
>LOEQ01000101.1:342150-369036 GCA_001685075.1 Bramus lutescens | reverse complement strand
AGACCAGGCTGGCCTTGAACTCACAGAGATCCACCAGCCTCTGCCTCCTGAGTGTTGGGATTAAAGGTGTGTGCCATTGCTGCCCAGCTTACACAATTTTCTTAAATATCAAGTAAGTGGCAGATTTGGAATTTGATTCAATATACCCTCACTGTACTTAAAATATTTAGCCACAGGGTTAGTCCTTAATGTATTATCATTACTTTTAATATTAATGAATTTTTGAGAACAGTGTATTGCATGCATAGTCACTGGGGACTGAATAATTAACATAAAATACAAGCCAATGTTCTCACAGAGTAGAGGCTGTGGGAGACAGACACTTTATTCAGCAACTGTATTTGTGTAGATATGGATTGCTGCTCACAGTAGGATAGTCCAAAATATCTGGGCTACTGTGTCTTTTTTAGACTTTTTACTGGATGAGCAGAGCTTATCTTTCCTTTACTAATCACCTTAAACATCCATCTTTGGTTAAGGGGACTCAGTGTAGAAACCTTCAATGGATCCTGTTTGCCACAGCCAAAGAAGCTACTGTTTGTTACGTATGGAAAAATCTCATGCGCACCCACAGTGGGCTCCAGCAAACCACCAAAGAAGTGTTCACCTGTCTAGTAATGGTCTTGGAATCAAGAACTGGCTCTTGAATTCAAACTTTTTAGCCATCTTGGTCCTAGTTTTCTGGTGAAAAAGGCATTAGGTTTGGAACTTGAGGCAGACTTGGGTTTGAATTCAATCTCTGCCATTTATTTACAGTGTGAGTCCAGAGGCGTCATCTGACCCATGAGAGCGCCACTCTCCTGTACAGACTGGAGATAACGGAGCTTTCAGGAGATCCAAGCAAACCATTTAACAAAGGCAGGATATACTGCTTGGCAAACAGCATTTATTACTTTTATTATCCATAGCTTAGCTTTTTTTTGTCACCAGAAAACTTCTAAAGGCCCTCTAACTTCTCTGTACTTTGTATTTCCATATTTGTCTCCCATAACTTATTAAAACAACCCTCTATTTCAACCAGATTTAACAGACCCAGTGTCTCCTGACATCAGCTTGCCACATTCTTCTTCTGGAACATTATAAAACCAGCTTTATTCTTCAAGGCCGTCTGCAGCACTGGCCCCATAGTGAATTCCCTGGTTCCTCTGGCCATAGCTACAACGCTGCCCACTAAGCTCTCTGCTTACTCTTTCCAGCCCTTCCATATGCAGTCTCTCCACACTGATTACGCTCATGCCACAACTCAACTCTGCTAGCATGCTCACCCTGCTATACTAATCCCGCTCTCGCTTCCATAAAGGCTGGAATAAAACAGCATCCAGTGACTTGGACATACATTCTTACCAGCAAGGGAATGAAATTCATTAATTTAAAATTAAGAAAAGTTATTTCTAAATTCTATATATTAAACTGAAGGACTCAATGTTATATTTTAAAAGTCTGACTTTTGAAATAGAAAACTGAGATTCAGCCTTTAGTTGTCAATTGGTCATAGCTGACTATAGTTTTTAGGGTTCACACTTGTGATATATTTGAGCTCACTTATTCTAGACATGAAAAAAAAGCTGTGACCTCTCCACAAAATTAGAAAGGATTTTAGTTGTGTACTGTATTTTAATTTGTACAGTTTTCTTTGGCATGCATAAAATCCAATATTCTTGTGACTTGAGGAATCTTAAACAGTTTACATTCCTTTATGAGCTATGAAACATAATATATGTCTTCTACATCAGCTCTGAAGAAAGCTCAGAGTGCAAAGATTCCACAATTATGTGGAACACACATGGCTGCTGATTGCCACTCCACAAATGGCTGTCATCTAGGACAGCTTTTCAGCACTTCCCAGAAAAATGGGAAAACCAAGGCATTTAAAGGTGTGTTGTGCCAGGCTTGGTGGCATTGCCACTGATGAAGAAGGGAGGATTTCCTCACAGACATGGAACTTGCTGCTCCTGAGCCAAATGGCCATCAAAAGTAGAAAACATCTAGGTATTTTCATGGCTGCTTTTCAACTATCAACACAAGGTAGGGCAGCTTTTCCTGATGCCCCTGCAGCAGACAAGTGCCACCCTTTTCTGTGCCGTCTGGACACCACCGTCAGCCAGTGAGCGTTGGGTAAGGCTGAATTCAGACAACTCAAAGGATAATTCATGCTGGATACAAAATGTCATTTTAAAACAGAATGAGGCTGATGCTGACGAGAAGTGATTTTTCCCAGTGTCTTCGCTGGCCTGTTTTTTGAAATGTCCATGTCTGAGAAGTCCCAAACTTGAGGACTTTAACCAAGAGAATGTAACAGTGAGAGTGTGTGGTTTCTCTGTCTTAGGGTAGTGGCTGTCCTGATCCATCAGCAACAATGCCAGAAGAGAATTTGTTAGATGTGCAAGCTCTCAGGCTTGGCCAGATCTAGCTAATCAGAGATGGAAGAGGAACATGGTTAATTATTTTTAAAAGCTGCCAAGAGACTCCACACTCCCGCACACTTTGAGAAGCTCCGCCTCACAACAGGCACAGGAGCTGAGACAATGTGTGGAGAGTCTTAACTAACCCTGTAAGGTCTTTTTTCATCCTATGGTTTGGTATCCACTTTTTGTGAGTTTTCCATAGTTACTAATGAAATTAGTTTTCAACAACATTTTCTACTGTCTCCATTGATTTTAAAAGTGTCTGTATATCAATATACAGAGCAATCAATCACATTAACTATCATCTTTAAGCCATTCATCTTGTTCCCACTCACAATGGGAGAACTAATTTAAAACAAGTTAGCACCATGAATATACTGAGAATCTGAAAGACTTATGGACCTACAGTTCTCTTTATGGGATTAGGCACTGCAACAGATGCTTCAATATTAAAGAATCAATGTTTATAGAAACTCCATGGAAAAAGAAGGCATTATGATTATTTAGGGTAAGTTATCCTGGCATTTTATTACTAAAATTCAAACTCTAACCTATGCTAACTGAGAGAAACACTAGTGATGTCAACATCACAGATAAAGAGGGTAAGCCCTGCATTCAGGGAATGGGATTACTTCAGTTTGTTCTTTGGCTGTCATTTCAGCCTTCTTAAATGCCTTTGGAAAATCGCTGCTCCTGGACACACTAATGGCCACTTTCATTCCGGCTACCAAAATTGTTCCTGACTTACCTTCATAGTCATTGTTAGGAAAAATCATCCCCTACACACACGCACACACACACACACACACACACACACACACACACACACAAACACACCTGTTCTTTCTCTAGCAATCCCACGACCAGCTCTTCTTACTGTCCAGAATGCTCTATCCAGCACTGACATGACTGTGTTACCCTTCACAGAACAGTCACCTGGACCACAAATGGGTTGGGATGAAGTCTGGAGGTCTTCATGTGACATTACAATGCCTCCAGTGACTCTTCTGACTTTTGGCTTGTCACTTCCCACTTCCGGGCCAAAGCACCAGCCTTGCTAGACTATTTTTAGATCCTAAGAGAAAGCTGTTTGCTCTTGCCTTTGTACATCGTGTTCTCTCTTTGACAGTATACATGTAAGAACCACAACTCTGCTTCCTTCAGGATAGAAACTAAAGCTAAGGATAAATCACGGTGTCAGGCTATGGAGAGGCCTGTGCTAGCTACAGCCAGTAAACCTGGGCCAATCACAACAGTCACCTCCACTTACGTTTACTTCTAGCTGGTTCTTGAGTCACTGGAACAAGAATGTATTCACAATGACTCGACTAAATTCAGACTTGCTTTCACCAACTGTTTATGATACAATATTTAAATGCCTCTTAAATTCCAGTTGGCAATCAAAGAGTGATATAACCATGCTACAGGGCGTTTGGAAATGAAGAACAGAGGGAAGGGGCATATTTCACTACAATATTGGACAATTGACATATTACTATTAGAGAGAGCAAGACTTGCAATCTGTTTCCTGATGTTCTCAATGCAGTTGTGTCTGTGGCGGGGGAAGAGGTATAAATGTGTGTGTATACACATACACACACATACACACGTGTGTGTAGTTGTGTATGCCTGTGCATACTTGTGGAGGCCCCAGGAGAATGTTGGGTATCCTCTCCTGTGGCTCTCTCCCCTGTCCCTTTAAGACAGGCTTTCTCACAGAACATGGAGCTTGCTGCTTTTTATGCAGGCTGGACACAACCCAGCCTCCCTTTTGTCCAGCACTGGGGCGACAGGCACATGTGGCCACACAAAGTTTTCATGTGGATACTAAGGACTCAGACTCAGGTCCTCATGCTTGTATGGGTGCCTTTACCACTAAGATAGCTCCACAGTTCACAAAGCCATGTGTCTAAGTTTTAAATGATAAATATCTGAGTGGAAGGTGATTGACCTATGGTCTGGTGTACAGAATTCAGATATTC
Source organism: Bramus lutescens (assembly GCA_001685075.1). Classification (NCBI taxonomy): domain Eukaryota; kingdom Metazoa; phylum Chordata; class Mammalia; order Rodentia; family Cricetidae; genus Bramus; species Bramus lutescens. The sequence goes on along the minus strand of LOEQ01000101.1, from coordinate 364,649 downwards.
TCGAATATGCTACCACAGTCCATTCAGCAGCTTAGGGGATTTCAAGTGTTTTCTTCTTGATGGCGACAATAAGACAAGAGGATCCTAGAACAGACTATGGAAGAAAAATGTAAGAAGAGAACTCGGTGTTTTTTTCAATGAAGGCCGGGGAAACGCTAGATGATCCTGATGATCACCTATACCAGGGAAAGATTAGGACTGACCTTGGAGTGGGTCAGGGGACAGTATACACAGACTGTGTCACAATGAGGAATTAACGACTCCTTACATGAGTAACACATACCATCAGCAAAATGAACCAGTCAGCGTCATGCCAGAGGATCATGGGAAAGCTACCTGGAAAAAAAATTCTGACAGCCAAAGAAATAAATGAATTAATTTGATTAGATTTTTTGTTGTTATTTTCAAAGATTTCAAAGTCATGAAAGTTAATTGGAAAACGTGAGCAGCTGTGCCAGACTGAGAGAAACTCAGGAGAAAAAAAATGAAACAAACAAGTCAGACCCAAGTGCTTTTTGTTAAAAAATTTTGAGACAACCGATGGATTTCAGAGCCTGAGACAGTAGCAATATATAATTGCCAGTTTCTTAATCTGGATGTTCACTATGTGGTTGTAGGAAAGAGTCTTTTGTGTTAAAAATTGACATTAGAGTACTCAGGAATATGGGACACGGTGGCAGCTAACTTTCACAGAAACTTTCTGTACTCGACTTTTCTCAAAAACTGATTTTTCTTCTTTTTAAAACTATATTATAGCTGGGCAGTGGCAGAGCATAGCTTTAATCCCAGCACTCGGGAGGCAGAGGCAGGTGGATCTCTGTGAGCTATAAAAGCTAGTTCCAGGACAGGCTCCAAAGCTACAGAAAACCCTGTCTCAAAAAACCAAACAAACAACCAACAAACAAACAAAAAAAACCCAAACTATATTATTTGTGTATAACACAGCTTGGGTGTGGAGGTCAGAGGACAACCTGCCAAAGTCAGGTCAGCAGGCTTGGTGGCAAGCTAAGCCATCTTGCCAGAAAGTTTGAAGTAGGCTCTCAAGAAATAAGTCTTGGTATTAGCATTTTAAAAACTGCTGTGGTGAGTCTCACACTGGTGCAGGACAATTCTGTATTCTGTCAATTATGTTTTAAATAAATGCTGATTGGCTAGTAGCCAGGCAGGAAGTAAAGGCAGGATAACCAGACAGGAAGTAGAAGTGGGGCAATGAGAACAGGAGTATTCTGGGATGAAGGAAGGTCTTCCTGCAGTCCTGTCTAGACACCAAAAAGTGGGATGTGACCTGCCCTGCTGAAAAAGATACTAAGCCATGTGGCTAACATAGATAAGAATAATGGGTTAATATAAGTGATAAGAGCTAATAAGAAGCCTGAGCTAATGGGCCAATCAGTAGACCTCTGTGTGATTTCTTTGGGACATACCGGCTGTGGGAACCAGGCAGGACAGAAACCCCAACAAGCAGGCCCTCCATGTTGCATCACACAATCAGGGTCACAGCTCATTGTTACAGAGTTCTCATTAAGATAAAAGGAGAAATACTACCAGCTTTTCATTCAGTGGATGAAACACATTAAGCAAATTATTGCCCCTTTCCTTTAAAAAAATAATCTACTGAAGTACTTTTATAAGTAGGACCATCTATCTCAGTGTGGTGGTGCACACCTTTAATCCCAAAACTTGGAAGAAAGAGGCAGGCAATGATCTGTGAATCTGAGGCCACCAGAGTTGCACAGATCGATCTTGTCTAAAAAAAAAAAAGCCAGCGGAGGAAAGGGTATATCATGCAGAAGTGTGCATGCACCAACAGACTCTGGGCTGCAATACCAGGAACAACAGTCCCCTTCAGACACTGTGCCATTTGACAGGGCAGGTACTGCCATTTATCTTCAGTTCATAGAATGAGGAAACCTGGGTTAGGGGAGACAAGCAGTGTGCCTGCAAGTTACTTGACTGCTAGTGGTCCTTTTACAGCACAGGAAAGCATAGCACTCTGGACACACACACACACACACACACACACACACACACACACGGATGAACAGTGTCCAGAACAACAAGGGCACTCTCTTTAGTTACGCACCCTGTGTCCAATTTAATGACCACAAATGCCCCTTCCACAAACACCCATCATGCCAGCCTCTAATTCTGGAGCCTTGCTGGCAATCGATTCAGTTGTATCCTAAGAAGCAGAATGTGGGGACAAATTGTATGGAAAAACCCTCAAGTTTTCAATGACTGTTGCCACATAGCTGCTGAATGTAGCAATCTCAGATCCCACTTACTTCAGCCTCATCTGCACTGGACATCACCTCCTTAAGCTGCCCATGAAAGAAAGCTAGGCACTCTTTGGGGACTCGCTGAGCTGACTGTTCTTCTCACTAACGCTTTCTTCAGTACAGAAATTTCAGAGCACCGGTGTTGCAGCTAGCAGAGTATCAGAGAACATTGCCAGTGACGTTATTCTAGGACTTCTCATATTATAGATCCACCATGGCCAATGCTTCTATGACCACAAAGCTGGCCTTGTCATGACTAGTGGTAACCAAGGCAAGCAGATCTCTGTATTCATGACACGAGAAAAAGCTGAACAGCACACCACAGAGCTAAGCCCCGACTAAGAGAATACTTTTGGCTCTAGCCGCATTCCCTATTACATTATACTGGTAGAAGAAGTGGGCACAGAGAACAAAGTGAGTTTTCCAAGACCATGTTAAGTATGAATTAGCCGCATGCTGGGTGCTGAAGCTGACAGAACTCTAACTTCTGGATTTTGATTACTTCTCTAATTTCATGGTACTAAAGTCTCTCTCTCTCTCTCTCTCTCTCTCTCTCTCTCTCTCTCTCTCAAGTACCTCCTCTTGCATTAAGGGTAACCCGTATAAGGAATAGGTTCCTAAAATGCCAGCTAAAATGTTAGGGACAGCCTCTGCTCCCCTGCTAGGAGTCTTACAAGTAGACCAAGTTAAACAACGGTCACACATATGCAGAGGGCCTAGGTCAGTCCCAGGCAGGCTCCCTGGTTGTCAGTTTAGACTCTGTGAGCTAAAGGTTAGTTCTTTCTGTGGGTTTTCTTGTGATGTCTTTGGCCTCTATGGCTCCTACAATCCTTCCTCCCTCTAAATTTCACAGTACTAATTTGCAATGAAATATCCAGTATAGTATGGTTAGAAATATTTTAATTCTTTTACATTTAAATGTCTCTCTAAACTGTGATCAGTAATAATTGGTTTCAAATTATATGAACAAAAGTCACAAGTATACATTGATAATATTTTAATTGGTAGAAAGCAAATGGTTAACAGGATTTCAGCTTTCAAAAGGAGATGGGAATGTTGTTATAAAATAGATGAACTTACAATAAACACTACTTTTTTGATAATTAAAAATTAAACCTGTTATACTTCTCAAGTGCATCTAAAATTTACACTAGGATGCAAAGTTTAGGTAAGATTTTAGTAAACTGATGTCTTCAGTTATAACAAAGATCTCATCCTCTACAGCAATACAACTAAAAGCTGATGAGAATTAATTATGCCTGGGACATATACAAATGACCCCATGGTTGGCAGAAAAGGGAGGCATTCATATATGGAGCTGGAGAAAGGAATACAAACATGACATTTTCTCATTAAGTTCTAAACAAATTCTCAGTTAGGGTCCTATTTGTATCTTATCAAGAAGAGAACCAGGCAAAACATATCTATAGTCTACCTTGGGAAATAAATTTAAGGGAATATCAAGACTTATGTAAAATATAACTTATAACAATAAAAATAATAATTTGCTGGCACGTATTTAATGTAAAAACCAGACTAGATACATTAAATTATTCAATAGGTGATAATTAATATATAACATAAGGATGGACTATTTAATATGTAACACTGTGATAGCTCACATAAAAAGTCAAACAAATTCCATGTGGCTTAACATTTTCATTAGAGGAAAATAAAAAGTAAATATTTGAGAAATGGTTTTCTATATGTGACTTTAAAGGAAGAAATAATCTTAAAAGGTTTAATGAATTTTATTATACAAGTAAGAATCAATAAAATAAGTAAATAATAAGAATACCAGTCATTTTGGGCCATTTATACAATAATAACTTAAATTCAACATTTATCTACCTATTTATCTATCTATCCATTTATTTATTTATGCTTTTCAAGAGAGGGTTTCTACGTAGCCCTGGCTATCCTGGAATTTGCTCTGTAGACTGTGTTGGCCCCAAACTCAGAGATCTGCTTGCCTCTGCCTCCTGAGTACTGGGATTAAAGGTGTGTGCTACCACTGCCCAGCTTTTATCTTTTAATTGACACAAAAAATTTAAAAATGGTAATTAAAAAATTGTTTTAGCCCATGGCATGGTGATACATGCCTTTAACCTCAGCAGATGGGGGGCAGAGGCAGGCAGATCTCTGTGAGTTTAATTATCAGTTTGGTCTACATAGCAGGCTCTAGAGCAGCTAGGTGTAGCTAGTGAGACCCTGTGTCAAGAAAATAAATTCTTTTTCCTTAAAAATTCTTTTGGGTGAAGGTTCTATGTAGGCAAAAGCTCAATCTCTCCATGTTCAATAAGTTGTGTGGGTGTTGTCTTCAGCAGTGGGACCTTGCTGTCAGTTTATAGAGAATATCTATTGTCTTGGCAACAGCCTATTTGCTTGGGGGTCTTCATGGGACCTCTTTAGCCAACTACTCTGTTGGGTATAACCCAGTCCTAGTACTGAAAATTTAGTTTGGTGTTCTGCAGGTTACCAAAAAAGAAACATAAAAACCAATGATTTGATCTACAATGCTGTCCTGCTTGTGAATATGGGAGGGCAATAGTGACACAAAGCTTGTAGGCATGACTAGCCAATGTCTGATGTGACTTAAGGCCTACTCCATCAGATGGAACCCACACCCCATACTGCTTGGGTGACCAAGAACCAGAGACTAGATGGCCCAGAGACAAAGTGTAAAACCAAATAATACTGGTCTAAAAAAAGTAACCACAAAGATGACTCCTAATGACATTCTGCTATACTCATAGATGAGTGTCTTGCTCAGCCAGCATCAGAGAAGCTTCCTCCTGCAGCAGATGGGAATAAATACAGAGACCCACAGCCAGACATTACACACGCGCACTTGTGCCTTGAAACACACAGATCTAAATGGGCTGTCTCCATCAAATCCCTCCCCTCAGAGTTCAGGGAACCCAATGAAAGAGGAGGTGAAAAGAATGCAAGAGCCAGAGGGGGTGGAGGACACCAAGAAAACAAGGCCCTCTAAATCAACTGAGAAAAGCTCCCAAAGAGACTGAAGCAGCAAGCACAGATCCTCTGCATACATATTATAACTTTCAGTTTAGTGTTTTCTTTTCTCTCTCTTTTCTTTCCCTTTCTTTCTTTCTTTCTTTCTTTCTTTCTTTCTTTCTTTCTTTCTTTCTTTCTTNCCTTCCCTTCCCTTCCCTTCCCTTCCCTTCCTTTCTTTCTTTCTTTCTTTCTTTTAAACAGAGTTTCTCCTTGGCTATTACAATCCTGGAACTCACTCTGTAGACCAGGCTGGCCTCGAACTCAGAGACCTGCCTGCCTTTGCCTCTGGAGTGTCCAGCTTCAGTTTAGTATTTTTATGGGACTCCCAGGTGTGTGAGCACATGGGTCTCTGATTCTTGTGCCTTCTCTTGGGCTCTTTTCTGTCTGTGGGTTTGCCTTGTCCAACTTTAATGTGATGACTTTATCTTATATTTTATTTTGTTATGTTTTGTTTTTATCTTTTAGACTTTAGAAGTCTGTTTGTTTTTCTAATGAGAGACAGAGATAGATTGGATATAGATGGGAGGAGAGGTGGGGAATCAGGATATATTATATGAGGAAATAATCCATTTTCAATAAAAGAGAAACAAAGAAAACAATTAAAATTTTTCCTTTGCTTTTTGCCTAAAAATAACTTTATTTTGGCTTTTCTATTATAGGTGTAGACTATAATTTTAACTACACTTATGTGTTGGGCAACCATTATCATTCATCTCCATAACCCTTCACTACTAAAAACCCCTCTACCAACTTAGCTATAACTTTCTTTTGATTTTACCTGTAGTCCCTGGCAAACATAATGTTTTCTTTCTGTCCCTATGTATTTGACAACTCTATGTATCTCACAATAGTAATCATATAATATTTCACTTTTTGCTACTGGCTTATTTCACTTAGCATAATGTCATCATGGTTTATCCATGTTGCAAGACATGTGAGAATATCTCTCATATGTATATTTCACATTTTATTTATCCATTCATCTGCTGGTGGGCATTTGAACTGCTTCCAGATTTTGGCCATTATGAATGATGCTGCTATGAACACATGACTGTCAGAAGCAACATGAACCCTGCTTTTTTTTTTGAGAGAGGGTCTCACTATGTAGCCCTAGCTGTCCTTGAACTCATAGATCTGCTAGTCTATGCTGCTGCCCAAGTACTGGGATTTAAAGGTGGGTACATATCACCAGGGTCAGCAGTGAGTCCTGTCTTTAATTCTTTCATATAAATTGTTGGATCATATAGAATCTGTACCTTTACATTTTTGAGGGACTTTGTCACTTTTTTACATTCTTATACGTTACACACATCGATTCCATTCTTGCTGGGTGGTAGTGGTAAAATATTTAATTCCTACACTTGGGAGGCAAAGGCAGGCAGATCTCTATGAGTTCTTTGAGGCTAGGCTGGTCTATAAATCGGGTTCCAAGACAGTCAGAATGACAGAGAGAAAAAAAAAACAGAATAAAGAAAAAAAAGGGACGATAACATTCTTAAAGTCAAGTCAAATCACTATTCACTTTTAAAAATAATTTGATCACTGCTTCTAATTTGATCAGAGGATGTTACTTAACCTCTATGAGTCTTGATTTTATTTTTCTGAAAAACTAAATATAAAATAAGCTTAGTAGAGTTGCTAAATCAGTTAAAAAAATCATTTAAACCAAGTATCATGGTAGAACTTGACATATAAAAAGTACCAGTTAATGGCACTATAGTATTGCATATTGGACTTCTGAAATCTCATTAGAATATTTTTATGACTCCAACTTAATAATAGCAGTCAGCTTAATTTAAAATATATTCTATATATTTAATCAATGCTACAGTCTCTTTTTATTAGACCCTTTAAACTATAATCTGTGCTAATCAAAGGCATCAATCATGTGATGATTGGCTTTCTAACTATGTAGAGTAGTGAAAGGTAGGCTTTCATTGCTGTTTGTTCCCCAGGCTGCCAGGGATTCTTCTGGCCCCAATAACAGTGCCAGGTGTGAGTTCCATCTTGAAGAAAGGGCCATAAATTCAATCAGAAAGTGCTTGGTTACTTCCATAGTGTTCCTGCCACTATTGCTCTGGTGGGCTTTCTTGTCAAGCTAGTAGTTATTGTAACTTGCAGGGTTCAAATCTAGGTAGGATTATTGATTACTCTTCCCCTCTGGAAGTGTGCAGATCGCGTCCCAGAACTAGGAAAGCTAGCTAGTGGAGATGAAGCTTGATTTTCTCTGTTTTTGTGGTATCTTATGGTCAAGTTCTGAAGGCTAACCAAGAGCAATGACAATCTCCTTTAACGTTTTGGGGTCTAGAACCCATTGACCAACATCTCTGGACTCTTAACAATCTTTTTCTATCAACAGTACATGGTGATTGACAGAGAAACCTACAATTGGTCAATATGTAGAGAATAACAGATAACATAGTGCTCAGCTCTAAATGGGGTATTTATATTATCCCTCTTCCTCTCAAGGCTAAGGGATCATGGCAGCAGAGGGGGAAGAGAGAGTGTAAGAGTCAGAGGCAATGGGTGACTACCATCGAACACTGTTTTCTGGACAGAACACAGCAGTTGCACATATCAGCAGTTGTGACAGTGTGCATAAGACTGGTGCAAGCTCAAGTCACAAAATCCGTACTTGAAGGAAGTGGTCACATATCCTACTCCTAGCTAAAGACACATTGACAACTGATAGCTTTTGGGAAAAGAAGAGCTGGTTTTCTTTACAGTGTGACTTCAATCATGTTCCCACAGATGACCTCACACCTAGGAGCTTTTAGGCAACACAAACTGAACTCTGTCTTTTTTTTTTTAATTTTGCTGTGATGTCTTTAAAAAGAGAGTATACAATTGGGTGAGCAGAGAGGTGAGTATGGGTCTGGGAAAAGTTGGGATGGGGTTCAATGTAATCAAAATACATTATATAAAACTCCAAAGAACTAACAAAATTTAATTTTTTTTAAGAAAGAAATTCTTTTGTGTCGCCCTCTGGAGTACCTAGGACCATGAGCACATGCTTGGGTATATTTGATCTACTGAGTTATTAGCATAAAGTTATTGGACTGCCAAAACCCAATGTAATCCCAGACTATTAAATGGTGTGAGTCATGCAAGAACAGCAGAGATTACTAGTGAGTCTAGTGTAAGCAGGAGTCCCGCACTACTTGGTCTTACCTCCAGGAGGCCATCCTCGGGTAGATCTGTACAGTGAACAGCATTCTGCATCTTAGTTTTACCAAAGATTGCTCTGAGGGTCTCTGGACGTAAATGGCGGGCGATTTCCTATGAAATACACATACACATATAGGCTAAAGTTAGTAATAAGGTATTAATAAGAAAAAGCATTAGCTACATGAAAGTCTTTATTTTATTTTATAAAATCCAAGTTATATATTGAGGGTGCTAATTTTTCTTGGAAACAACATGAATATATGAAACTTCAGACCACTGAAAATTTTATATTTACCAGTATAAATTAGTACTGAATTACTATATTTATTTATGGTATGTGTGTGTGTGTGTGTGTGTGTGAGAGAGAGAGAGAGAGAGAGAGAGAGAAGGCAACTTGTATGTCAGTCAGTTTTTTCCTACCATGTGGGTCTCAGGGAATGAACTCAAGTTGTTAGTCTTGGCAGCAGGCTCCTTTACCTGCTGAGTCATCTTTTCTGCCCTAGGGTGATGGTCTGAATTAAGAATGGCTCCCATAGGCTCAAACATCTGAATGCTTAGTCACCAGGGAGTAGAACTATTTGAAAGGATTAGAAGAAGTAGGAGGTGTGGCCATGTTGGAAGAAGTATATCACTTTGGGTGGGCTTTGAGGTTTCAAAAGCCCATGTCAGACCCAGACCCTGCGCCCTCTCTGCTTATGGACCAGGATGTAGTTCTTAGTTACTTCTCTCACACCACACCTGCCTGTTGCTGTGCTCCCTCCCCCCCATGCTGCCTGCCATGATGATCATGGACCACCCCTCTGAAACTGTAAGCCAGCCCCCAGTCAAATGCATTCTCTCTGAGAGCTGCCTTAGTTGCAGTCTCTTCACAGCAGTAGAACAGTAACTAAGATGCATAGCAAGGCCTTGTCTGTGGCCTTCCTATGTATTATGTTAGGAGACACACATAATTACATTTCTTTTTACCAATGGATTATTACAGCCACATAAAATAAGATTACTGTGAAAATTTTATAAGGTTAATAAATAACTTTATTTAAAATGAACCAGTTTCATGGTATTGATTTTATAGTTTCAAAACTTTAAATCTACTTAACATTAGAACATCTTCAGGGAGAAAAATAGTCACAAACAGCCCTGGATTTAATGAGGATGAGACAGATATAGAAATAGATACAAGCACACTATAGGGGGAGGTAGTAACATTTGGGAAAAAGCCTTAAATTGGTAAGAAAGGGAGAGATGATGGAAAGTAGATTAGTGGGTTTGAGCTCAGCTAATTTGGCAGGCAAGTACTGAGACAGAAGGGAACTGGGAAGCTGATTACCAGCACATGGGCTCTTAGATCAAGTGGAAACGTCCAGGTGTGAGGAAAGGATTGCTAATCACCAGTCTTAAGGTATAACCATGGCTGAAGTCAGGGTGGGGGCTCGAATGGTAGAAGAAAGAGAAGAACAAGTTGTATGGCCAAGTTACTGAACGACCACTTCTGTGGATACAGAAATCAAAACGGCGCCAGGCACACCTACAGTGCATGGATGCTGAGTAACCTTCACAGCAAATTAAGGGTGCTCTGAAAGTTTTCAATTACTTAATTATAGCCACATGTCACCATAAGGACATGCTGAACCAATGTACATTGAGGCTACATGTTGAATGTGGTCCCCTAGTTATAATGGAGCTGCAGTTCCCTATCACCTCATGGCATCATGGCAGCCACCACTATGTGACACAAAGTACTACCCACCTGACTGTGGTGATACCAGTATAAGGAAACATACTCTGCCAGTCACATGCCCATACAGTTATGCAGGGGTGGGAACATCAGATAGTAACAAAGGACTATGTGACTATAGCACGTACGTCTCATGCTAGTCTTTGTATCCCTGGAGTACTCTACTTATTACAAGCAGCAGCACGCCATGCTACACGGCAATCAGCCTCCACTCCGACTGCTTATGCTTTCATTTGGACCAGCACAAGAGGTCTTGGTTAAGTGAAATGTCATTTCTGCATAGTACACACACGAACAACCATACGCCGTGAAAGTGAAATGCCAAGAGCGATCTTTCCTCATCACAAGCTCCGTTCAGATTCCCCTAATTATCCTAGTAGATTCTTGTTCTTTCTCCTATTTATATTCTATGGTGAAAACCATCATGCATACATAATCCGTCCTTAATGAGCCGAAATAACTTCCAGATACAGCAACGCCACACTATGTACCAACAATTTCATTTAGTATCATAAATAAATAATCCTTTAGAAGGAACTTGAGTTCATAAATGATAGGATATGCTGAGAAAAACCGGACTCCTTAAAGATTAGTATTTATTTGTACTTAAAGTTAACAGCCTTTCAAACTGTCAAATTCCTGACATATTCATGCCTCTTGACAACAAGTGCTTGGTTATTTCACATCTCATCACAGGCACTAAAAATTCTGCTCAGGTAATCTTGCAGTGGGAGGGAAATTCCAACTTAATGAATGCCCTCTACGTCTATGGCAGTAAAGACAAGTTGTCGAACATTATGGTGACTAGCACGAAACTGAAAACAAAGAGAACATTTATTTCATTATTCTAGGGCTGTGTGCATGTAAATGAACACCACTGAGTAGAACGGGTAGGTCCAGTGGGTAAAATATGTCTGGACAAAGACCAGATCGCTCCCATGGTAAGCTGCTCTTTCTGTCTTCATGCTGCAGGAGAGATGCAAGGATGAAAAAGCTGTGTCATCGCTCGGCATCTGCAAAAGTAAGATTCAGCTTCATTTACTTGGCAACCTGTTTACCCACAATGCCACCTACGCTGCTCTGGCAAGGGGCGCCGTGATCATTATATTGTCAGATTCTCTTCATTTGTGAGCCTCCTTAAGATTTAGCACTCTGGGTCATTCTCATGTTCCTCAAGTTCCCCTTTACTCACCCCACATGTGCCATGACCCAATCTCCTTCTCAGGCTCCTGGATTTCCATCCTCTTACCACCCATAATTCAATCTTTTCCCCCCTTAACTTCTGGATCTCCCTGTCCCAACACACTTAGTGCTGGTTATGTCTCTTCAGATGACACTTTAGTCCCTACCTTCTGCCCAACCCTTCTCTCAACAACATCACCTGCTTATTCCGCCAGAATTTTATACTCTATCTGGCCAAACCTAACCTCATTATCTTCTCTCCAAGCGTGTCCTCTTCCTAATTTCCCTCTCTTCATGAACAGAACCACAGTTCAACCACATAATCTAGACAAAAAGCTTTGGAGTCATCCCCAACTGCCCATTTCCTCCTTGAGCCCCAATGGCAGTCTAGCACATCATATGGACTTTTCCCTTTGGCACAGTATTCTGTCCCATGTCCCCTTCCTAACCCTATTGCTACCGTTTATTATCGTATTATGTTTAGACTTTAGCGGTCTCCTAACAGGCTTCTGAACCTCTATCATTAAACTTTTATCCCCTTTGTTCACACATATGCTCACTCTCGTAATCCACACAAACTTAATGACAAGGACTATATGATCTTTGCAGAGCCGACACACTGAAAGCTCATGAACAGTGCCTGAAGTATCAGTATCAGCAATTTAGCAGATGAGTGGACAGGCGAATCAAAGGATTGGCAATGCCCAAACTTATACTCTTTATGGGAGACAGAGTAGGAAAACTCAGCCACTTAGCTACCAGAGCTCAAAGGTCCTTTTTGCTATGTTTTCCAGGAGTGTTATCTCAAGGAATTCTCAAGAAAACTCCTTTGACATATATGTAATCACCATTTGACTGACTTTTTTATCTTCACGTATGTTTACAATGTGTGTGTATGTGTGTTGGGAGAACATATGTGTAGAGGTCAAAGGATGACCTTAGATGTCCATCATTTCCATATATCTTGTTTGAAATGGAGTCACATGTTTGCCACAATGTACAGAAGCCTATAGGCTCAAAAGTTTCTGGTGATTTGCCTCTCTCTCTTCCCATCTTACCACAGAACACGGAGATTACAGAGACACGCTATAAAGCCTGGCTTTGCATGGGTTCTGAGGCTCTGAACTCAGGTCTTCACACTTGTGTGGCAACAAGCACTTTAGCCACTGAGCGATCTTTCCTGATCAATTTATCTATCATGTGCATTGATGATTTTGTTTATCAGAATTTTGCAAACTTGGTACATATGGCTGAGAATGGAATTGAGCACCCTAAACACTAATTCTGTGTCTTTGAAAATGACCTGCTTTGGAACTTAGGATAATTTCACTGACAAAATGCTACATGAGATGGGGACAATTAATAAGAACAGCATTAGGTTTTTAAGTGTATTGCAATATTAAGACAAATTTGAATTCCCTCAAGAAATAAGGTGTCTTCTGGTACACACACACACACACTTACAAATGACCACTATTAATATAGTGTTACGGTAAGTGATCTTTTGGTTTATTTGTTAGGCTTATACATTACTATATTTTAAAAATACATTTTGCTAAAATGCATTAGCTCACATTCTTTCTTTTCGTGCCCTCCCCTCCCCTCCATCACTTCTACCCCTTCCTTCCACTTTTCTATTTCTCGCTGGGTATCAAACCCAAGGATTCACACATGCTAAGAAACCACTTCACCACTGAACTCTAGCTACAGACTTTCTTTTATTCATTTTGGGACACTGTCTCGCCAAATTACCCTGCTCTCAAACTTGCAATCCCCTTACCTCAGTTTCCTGAGCAGCTGGGATCACAAACCTGCGCCACCACTTCCAGGAAATTCACAATTCTTATGTATGACTCCAAGGCATAAGACCTTGAGGCAAGAGTCTCATGTAGGGAGAATAAACTCTGTTCCTTGCAGTTAATATTGTGCATATTTCCTTGGTTATTTATTTTCTAAAAAGGAAACATTTTGCTGGGACTGGTGATATAGCTTATAATTCTACCTACCTACTTGAGTGGCTAAGGCAGGATAATCTTAAACTTAAAAAACATATTATTATTTTACTCTATGTATGGATGCTTTGCCTGTGGGGGCCCACAGAAGTGGGTCCACTCCACCTTGACTGAAGTTCAGAGAGCTTACGCCTGCTTTTGCTCTTTCAAAGCTATAGGTAAGAAGTCTGACTTAAGGTGTGGTTACAAGCAAGATATCCTGACCTAGGGCATTAATTGGTGTTTTGGATATTGATGGCCCACAGAGGTGGATCTGCTCCACCTTCACCAAAAGTCAGAGAATTCAAGCCTATTCCTGCTCTTTCAAGTTTCAGACAGGAGGTGTAACCCAGGGAGTGGTTGCCTACAGGATTCTTGGTCTAAGGTGTTGTTGCTGCACGACCTGCCTAAAACATCAGAATGCTTAACTCGAGAAACAGTGGCTTGATGTCTCAAGTATTGAGGTAGGTAATTGTTCTGTTTGTCCTTTCTGTCATGCTAAAGTAGTCTTTGCCTCCCCCCCTTTTGGATTGGGGTACATAAGCATATGGAGAAGAAGTGTGGGTATATTCAGTATTCAGTATTCACTGAGTTGCCCTCCTGGTTCTATCCTGTGTCTCTATTTCTTTCAAATCTCTGTTCCACTGCCTAACATTCCTAATCCACATGCTCCTACTCTAGAATGTATGAACCCTTCAAGGCTGGACCTTGACAGATGTCACTAAGTGTGTGGCTAAGACATTTGCCTGCATGTATGTCTATGTACCATGTGTATGCCTGCTGCTATGGAGACCAGAAGAAGATGTAGGTCTGGAGTTACAGATGATTGTCAACCAACTTGTGGGTGTTAGGAATTGTGCCTAGGTCCTCCAGAGAGCAACCTGTGTGCTCTTTACTTCTGAGCTACCCTTCCAGTCCCAAAGAGCATAATCTTGAAGCCTGCCTGAGGCTACAGGGTGAGTTCAAAGCCAGTCTAGGCAACTTGGTGAAACCCAGCCCCAAATTAAGAAAGCAAAAGAAGTGGCTAGAAAAGCCCAGTGGTAGAACACATGCCTATCATGTGCAATCCCCTGGAATTAGCACCCAGTGTCACACGACACACACACACACACACACACACACACACTTACGAGGAGAGAGAAAGAGACACAATTATGTGTTCGGAATGTGTTGAATTATTCCATTAATGAGAACATTTAATAAACCAGAGCATATTACTTGGATAACTTTGCTTAGAGATGCTGTCACCAGGAAACAGTTTTTCTCAGTATCTTCTTGTCTTCTTTGAGGGCTTTTTAAAATTACCTACCACAAAGAAAAACCTTTCCTCAGGGGTTAGAGTCTAGGGGCAACTTTATCCTCTTCCTGGTAGAATTGTAAATACTGCCTTTAATCTTGTTAACATAAAATTCACGGTTAAAAAACAACTCATTCCATCTTCTCATTCTCTTCTAGATCACTTGTTCTCTGATTTTTCTCCATCAAAGCACTGCTCGGGGTCTATTACAAAAATTCATTTTTTTCTGTTATAGAATTGGAACAAAGTAGCCATTTTAAAAATAAATGCCAACTTTGAATTGATGCATTCGCTACATCTCACACAAGGATGTATTTCACATATGATGTCTGCATTGCACTGATCCCTATATTTTAAGTATTCAAAAACCATGCCCCATGGTTTATGAAATACACAATTCTAAAACCACTTAAGCAGTAAAACCTCCACACAGATTGAATTGCAAAAGGGTTACTTGGGAACTCTGAGAAACACAGCATAGCGACCAAAGCTTACACCAAGGAATCTTAAGAACATTCCAGTATCGTTGCTGCATACAGAACTGCAGCCACTTCTCCACCCGCGGCTCTTGGATGAAGCTCTGCCAGGTACAGTCTTGACCAAAACCTGAGACTTACACAAGTAACAAAATAGCCCCCACAGGCCTCCAGATCTAGATAGCACAGCCCAGCTCTTAAATGGATAGGCCTCATAGGAACCCACTGGGTAACTAGAACACACCGTCTCTGAGAGTGAAGATCAGCACTATTTTTCATGTACACAGTAAATCAAGTCATTCAAACCCTGAAGGCATCTTTTGTGAGAAGTGCATCTCAAAGGATGCATCAGAAAATTCGTCTTTGAGGACAGATATCCTATGACTATTTTACTGGTTTTCATGCTGCTTTGTTTGAATGAGTGTGCTCTATGGCGAAAGACAAGGGCAGATCACAAATGTTTGGCTATCTTTAAATTTCAGGCTAAAATGATAGTGTCCTGATCTGTTCAGCACAGTTTTGAAACCTGACAACCCAGTCATGTCTACACAACACGTTACTCGAAAGGAATCCAGGTCCTGCCTCTGGGTGTGCTCTTTCTGGCGGCCACTCACCTAGGGCATCCACTCATTCATCTGCATGGTCACGCTACTCTCCCCAGTCTCCAAGAAACACACCTGGCTCAGTTAAGGAGAGAAGCCCTGTGCTGCACTTTCCTACAATTACCACACTGCAGATATTCTCCGGGAAGTTTAACTTAGATCTCACCGTCAGTACTTATTAAAATGAGAGTTGGAAAAGCATCTACACAGAGAAGTGGTTAAAGCAGGTATTTTGGCTACGATGGAGCTGTGTCCCTATAAGAACTCTGGTGCAGTCCTCTCACTATGAATGCTCAAAAAACATAAAATGCTGCTTTATTCACTCATTATTTCAAGTTTTGAAAGATTTATTTACCTTACACTGAAAGAACCTCACCAGAATTGGTGCTTGAGATGGAAAATTACAAATTGTAGCTTGAGCCAATTGATTGATGCTTACAGGCTTTGATCCACTATCTGAAGAGGAACATCTGGTCCCCAAGGCTATCTACTGAACCTTGAAGTTTGCTGACGCTTACTTTATCTAAGATTTATGTTTTTTTGGGGGGGAACTTAGGAACTGGCGCGAACCAGGATCCAAGAGAAGTGCTGTTACCATGCTTGCTTGTTCTTGAAACCCTTACACTTTATAAAAGCTGTTTGAAAAGCTTGCTTGGGGTGCCCAGTCTGCCTGACTGGACGCCCACGAGTTCGTGTAATCAATATCAATAAAGCCTCTTGCTGATTGCATCCACCGGGACCTGGTTATTGGGGAAGGGAATCCTCTCATTCTTGAAGATCCTGACTTGAGGGTCTTTCAACATTATTAATCCATTTAAAATAGTAAAATACCTGTTTAAATTATTTGCATTACTTATTCACCATTATTGTTATTTTTTTACATTATGATATTTTGTTGACAAATGACTCATTAGGAAAAAAANGTCATAAATGATGCAAACATTTATTAGTATGGAAATGCTTTGTGTAGTTATTTTGATTCTTTACTCTTTAATCAATTGATCTTTGCTTTTATAGTATCTTCCATTATTTTTATTTATAATATGCAATACCACATTTATTAGTATGGAAATATTTTGTATAGTTATTTTAATTCTTTACCCTTAAATCGATATTTTGTTTCATAGTATCTTCCATTATTTTTATTTATAATATGTAATACAATAAAATGTGACATAAATGCAGTACTGAGGAAGCAGTGACCAAAAAACATGCATGCTCAATTCAGATGTGTCCCCTCCCTGCTCCTTCTGCTTTCCTCCATGTCTGTCCCCATTGTATGCTTCTTCCCCATTATCTCCTGCCCCCGCAGCTTGTGTTCACTACCAGTCCACAACTCTCCCTTCAAGCCTCTTTATCCCATCTCATGAGTCCCTTTCTAGTTTCCTGGCTTCTCCCATACTTGCTCCCAGCTAAATACATATATTGATGTTTAGAAGCTGCATCTTTATATGGAAGGATACACAGTATTCATATTTCTGAGCTTAGGTAGTCTTGCTTACATAATATTTTCCAGCTCTATCCATTTCCCATTTATAGAAAACTCCATAAACTCATTTCTATCTACAAGTGCATGATATTCCATCATGTGTATGTATGCTTTCATTATCCATCCATCCACTGATGGGCATCTAGGCTGACTCTGCTTCCTTGCTATTGTGAGAAGAGGTGGAGTAAACATGTGTGCAAGTCTTTCTGTAAGCTGCAGGGCTCACATCTGTCCAGAAGTGATGTGGGTGGGTCACAAGGTAAGTCAGGTCAGTGTTCTGAGAGGCCACCACACTGCTATCCATAGGGGCTGTCTCAGTTTAGGATCTGACCAAAAGCTAATGAAGCCTCCCCCACCCCCGCACCCTCTCCAGAATTTGTCCTCATTTGTCTCCTGACGGTTGATAAGCTAAGCTATAGAAAATTCTATTTTTAAATCAGTGAGATGATACATTGACTTATGCAATTCAACCATTTAAAAATATAATTGTTTTTGTATTGGATTCTGCTTTCAAATATAATTAAAGGAGAGGTTTGAAATGCAACAATTCAATAAATTCTCAAAATCTATTATTCCCAGTAATTACGTTAACAGATTACTGGTTAACCAACTTTCCTTTTCTTGTAATTTTTTTGTTGGTTTGACTCAGAGGGCAGAGTACAGAATACAGTATGTTTGGCAAATAAAATCCTCTATGTAGGGGCAAAAACTCAGAAGATAAATTTCTGTTTGGTGGACAGCCATTCATTCTTAATAAAAATTCATGTGTGAGCTGCTTAATGCACTCTCTGCACAGCCTAATGTGACAAATGTGACAAGACGAGGACAAAGAGGTGCAATGTGTGTGGACAGTGCTGTTCACGGCTGAGCCTCCTGCTTCCAACCAGCCCAGGTTAATTAGCATTCTGAATATCAACTCATCTTTTGTATATTAATGTGAAATAGAAACCAGCATCCATCATGCTACTCAGAGAAAAACTGAAGGAAACCATGAAATAATTCAAACCGCTTCCCCGTATGCTACTAAGGTTTTAGAAAAACAAAATACATTTTAAATGGACGTGTTTTATCTCCATTCTGTGACTTCACCTTCAGAAACAGAGTTGAAGGTATTAATACAAACTTGTGCAAACATTCAGATGGAAGTTAAGTATCCGACATCTACAAAGATGAATAAAGATGAAAAATCAGCTACAGCGGGAAGACGAGCTAAGCTCAATGCTGAACATCTACACCTACATAGCCTTTTATTTTCTGAGACAGGTTTTCTATGGGTAACAGCCCTGGCTATCCTGGAACTCACTCTGTAGACCAGGCTGATCTTGAACTCAGATCCGCCTGCCTCTGCCTACCAAGTGCTGGGATTAAAGGTGTGTGCCACCACAACCTAGTTTTTTAGCTTTTAATATCAATGTTTACAAGTCTTGGGGGGGGGACTTGCAAACATGTACATGTGTGCACACATGCATGCTTGTGTATGTGCTCATAGAGGCCAGGGAACAAGCTTGGGGGATATTCTTCAATCCATCCAGACTTCTTCTCTTTGAGAAGGGTCTCTCACTAGCTGAGATCTAATGAAGAAGGCTAGGCTGCCTCATTAACGATCTACCTGTCTCCACCTCCCTACTCCTGGAATTACAAGACCATACTACCACACTTGGCTTTTCTTACATGAGTTCTAGGAACTGAGCTGAGGCCAAAAACACTTTATCATGAGAGCCACTTCCCTAGCCCCACATAAGTATGTTTAATAAAATTAGTGCAAAACTTAACTAAGTAGGTATTATAAAACATTAGTTATTGGATGATATTTTAATCTTATTTTAAAAAATACATAAACACAATAGTCGAAAACCAAAATTGGAGTGTTTACTTTTGAGAAGAAGAAAAACAAGAATGATAATCAAGTTTTGTTTTCTTGAGTCTTAGTTCTTTTCCATAATTTTGCTCATTAGGGGAGTGACTTGAACTAGCTGACATGAACTGCGTGGCTGGCCAACTACGACAGAAACTGGGAAGAAAACAACAGAAGCAAACACGCTTCTTCTCATCTCCAACAGAACAGAGAAGAGCCCTTTGCTTTCTGTTGTTTGAATTCACTTATGAGGAATTAGGTTCATGGAGAGATTTGGAAGCCCAGGGAGAGAGCAATACAAAAACCACATAGGTCAAGTCCACTCACTCCAAAATATAGCACGTCGTACTTACACTTCCAGGAAAGCGAGGCAGCTATTCCTCTTAAGACAAGCAGAAGATGAACGCAGCACTACGTGGACACTTTAGGACTTGCAGTCAGCATAGTCCCCAGGAGCATCTATAATGTAAACTATTCTGGAGCAGAAACAGAAACAACTATGTGCTTCCTTCTGAACAAGGAGCATCGGTTTCCTGGCTGCTGTTGTTAAAGCCCATGGACACATGCTCATTGCTTGCTGAACTCTTCCTGCCCACCTTCAAGTTCAACCAAAGGGAGAAAAAAAGACTTTATAGGATTTATGAAAGCATCTATTGATCCTCCATCTTCAACGGATATGTTAAAAACCCCAGCAGATGCATGAACCCTGGCATTGCTTTTTCCGTACATAAAAACTTTTAATAAAGTGACTTTATCTAAAATTATAGTAGCCTACTATAACAAACGTCATACTTCTAGAATTTTCCATGTATTGTTTTTGGACCATGGCTGGCAATGAATAACTGAAACTGTTGCAAACAAAACTGCAGCTAAGGGAGACAGCTTATGCATAACGCTTGACTTTGAAATGACTTTACTCATGGGTACTTTTAGAATTTATTGGGAAAACTATTTGTCCTTGAAGTTAGACTGCCCTGAACAAAGGAAAGAGTTGGAAAAATACTAGACAATTTGGGTAATAAGGTTTTTGCTTTTAAGTCTGAGTCTAGAAAAATCAGAAATAGACATTATTTAAACATCTCATCTAATCTGGTATTTATCTAAAAAATAAGGTAAAGTCCATTTCCACTAATTAATAGAATAAATTGGGGAGAAAAGACACATGACACCTCAGTCACTCATTCATATTTATTGTCACTTTTTGTGTGAAGTGTGTTGAGTTTGGGTTTTATTTAAAATTTATTTTATTTAAAATAAAAAATTTATTTAAAATTTATTTATTTAAAATCTTCTCAAAGTACTTTTATGAAAAGTACAAACTTCTTTCATAATATGAATAACCAGTTCATAGATAACATGAGTGAATATTTTCATTATATTTGAATTAAGTTGAATTAAGATTAAAATATCATGATTTTTATTAACTACATAGAAACAATGATTTTTGCTTATTATCTCGTATTAACAAACAAAAAAAATCAACATTCAAAACTAGAAAGGCACATATGCCTCCAGGGTCACATTTGAGGGCTCTTAAAGGCCTTCTCTTTGGCCTTGCAAGTGTCTGGACTGTCTCATCAAGATACAAATAAAGTGCCTTACTGACCACATCCTGAGAACATCACGGTTCAGAATTATTCACGTTAATAGTAACTGAGCCTGGACTCAAACCTGGGACTGGTGTGGTTGGCTTTTTACCCACAAATAGACTTGTAAAGTGACAGGCTCTTTTGTATCTCAAATTGGTCATTTCCCAGAGTCTCAAAAAGGTTTAAGCATATTTCCATTCATCTCAATGCACAGTCTACTGTCCTAAGCAGTGCCCCTGGGAGGTGACACTTGAAGCTGACAAACAGCACTTGAGTGTTATGGACATAAAGTCGGCACATGTGCGCCAGCCTCCTGGGATTCCAAAACGCTAGCAGCCCCTGTTGGTGCTGTGGCTCTTCCCAGTGTGCACTGCTCCAGGGAAATTATAAGTCCTGCCTTCTGACTGTCAGAGGGACACACATCTGACTGGAATATGGTTACTCTAAAGTCTTTTAGGGCAAAGGCTGCTATAATTTTTTAACAATGGAAAGAAAAATAAGTACCTTTTTGTGGTGCCGAATTGAACTTGGGGCCTCACTCATAGTAGGCAACTGCTCTATCACTGAGTTACATTCTCGGCCTCAAAGGTCTTAAGCTATTTAACGTGCATTATTTAAGATTAGTTAAAAATATTAATAAAGAAGAAATACAAAGAATTATCTGAACAAACACTCATTCTTCCCTATATATATTATGTATTAGATACCAGATATCTTTAAAATATCAGTAAGAAAAGACAAAACTCCTTTCCTTCCCCATGTTTATAGAGCATTAGCAGGGAATGAAAGTGAGTGTCCAGTAGGCAGCCAGTGGACAATGTGCAGATGCTGACACTTTTCATGGTGAAACACAAACCACAAGTGATGAAGAGTATGAGAATGTCATGACTGTCCATGGAGTTAGGTGGCGAACTAGATCTCTTAGAGAACAGCATATTGAAACATAAATACTACTATGCACAAATAATGTACCAGCCGGGATTCCTGCCAACGCATTGCAGATGATGTGTGGATGGTGCATTGCTGCTGCTAAGAACTAAAAGTGCCCTGAGAACGCCCTCCTAACTGCATTCTATTCTTCATGCTACTCTTGACTTCTCCTAAGGGAAAGCATTGTTTCAGAAGACAGTTGTTGCTTTTGAACTGGTGGGAAAAGGACTCTTAAAGACTGTGCTTACGGTCCATTTTAGACAGCCATATTTTCCTCATCCCCCATACCATGTCCCCTTTCACTGTACTTACTTTACCTGTTAGGCTGCTATCCTGCCAGTAAAACAAAGACTGCCAGACAGTGGATTGGGCCAGTCTCCCCAGCACCACTGCATCCTACGGACTAGCAATGTTTGACATATAAAATAGCACTAGGTATAGTGTTGAATCAATAAAAGCAATAATTAAGAATGAGTTTTAGAAAGGAACAAGTTAGAAAGTCACTAGGATATTTCAGTTATTAACCAAGCCTTGGCCTTTACAGGTTTTTTGAAACAAGGTCTCATGTAGCATAGGCTAGCTTGAATTCAATGTGTAGTAGAGGCTGGCCCTGAGCTCAAGATCCTTCTTCCTCTGCCTCCCAACAATGGAGACAACAGATGTGTGTGCCACCATGCCTGCTTGATATAGATGTGAATAATTTGCATTGATATGGATTTTGCTTTAGTGTTTTAATTTAAGGTCAATTTTGTTATATGTATATGTATTTCTGATCTTGATTAAGGTATTGATTGTGTAGCTCATTTAAAAATGTAATGTATAATTAGGAAATATAGGTTGTTAATGAATAATCATCAATAATAGTCAAGCTTGTAGTCATGTTAGTTA
>LOEQ01000101.1:297974-315186 GCA_001685075.1 Bramus lutescens | reverse complement strand
GATTTGGACATTATATTCATTTAATGTCTTTCCCTGAGAAAATTTGCTCTGAGTCTCTTTGGGAAAGTCCTAAAACTTATTATCCCTCCTGCTTTCAGGAAGGTAATTTTACCCAGTCTTATTCCAAAATATTCCTTACACCCTGGAGATTGTGATAAACACAGAGATACTAGAACCTTTTTTATGAGGCCAACTCCAGGATCTTCTTGGTACACCCACCCCTAAGCAAACTCAAACAGAATACTTAGAGCAACGTAAACTTAAAGGAGACTGACAAGCCCCAACTGACTAGGGAAATTTGGCAACAGGTCAGCAGAGGCCTCCTTATACATTGTGCTCAGAGTCTGCTAAATAACATACCAAGTAGGGGGTTATGGAGGGTATGTCCCGGGGGGGGGGATCAGTGATAGGCTGATTTATGAATAGCACTTTGTACTCTAAAAACTGATAGTACACTGTTCAAGGCATGGATTCACCTGAACTGGCTCAGATATTTTCTATTTTCCTAGCTCTTCAAAACAGGTACTGCCAGCCTAGAAAAAGACTGTTACATATTATATTTGCTTGCCCTAACAAAGGGAGTCCACAGATTCTTTGAAATGGGGCTATGGAACTAATGATAAAAGCAACTGTTCTAAGTGTACTTACTGATTGTAGATAAACCTATGACCCTGGACATGATATAGAAAATCAAAGACATGTCTGGAGACAAAATGATATAATCTGTATCTTTTGAAAAAATAATGAGTCTGTATTTGTCTTATGAATCTGTATAAATAAAGAAGCAGCCTGATTGCAGTCAGAGCTGCAAGATTCTGTCAAACACCATGCCTGAATCACTTCTTACCTCCTCTTGGTACCTGTCAACTGTTAGGACTGCTCCCTTTATGGGGCTGTGCCCTTGCCCCAACCACCTAGGGAAGGACAACCAAACACCACTCCTTACTGTGAAGACAAGATAGGTGCACAGAAAAAAGGTGAGGAACAGCTAGCTGGGTTACAATAAGATAACAGGTTTAAGATTGAAAAGATTAAGAAAAATAAAAACACAAAGTAGGGAAAGCCAGAAACTAACAATATGTAAGACTGGACAAACTGATCATAAGTGGCCCAAAGTCAAGGTGAGATTCAGACAAGTTAGCCACAGGATCACAAGCAAAGCTAGGTCTTGCGCTAGAGACTTCTAGCTTCTCACAGGGTAAGGGTCTTCCTGACTTGAGAGGTGAATTCCTTGGGGACTAAAATAAGAACATTTCCCATCTGGAGATGACTCTGAGCTTCTAGATTTTCATGAGTACAGTTATACAGATGCTGTACACACAGAGAACCACTGGCAGAGTCAAGTACCACAAAAGACTGAAAAGCTAACTTCAAGTCATGTAAACATTTGTCCCAATATGGACAAAATAAATATTTTTCCTTGCCTAAAATTAATTCTGTTGCTTTTTACCATTTTAAAAGCTTCTCAAAGCTAGCTGGGTTTGGGCATATTTTTAAATGAATACACTGTTTTGTTTATTCTAGCTACCCAAAGTCATAGCTAAGGAGATCTGCAAAGTTAGACAACATTTCAAGAACATTGCTTCTTCTGTTGGTTTCCAATGGCTCTGGCATCCTCAGACTTGGGAAGACTATATTGCTATTCATATACAGGCCTCAAAACAGACACATCCTTGGCTACAAATCAAATTATTACGCTTGTCTGTACAATGCATTCCACATCCAAATTCTTGCCCGTGTGTGTGAAATATGCACTATATTCAAATTCTTGCCCTTGTCTGTGGAGTGTACTATATTCAAATTCTTGCCTTTGTCTGTGCACTGTGCACTATATTCACTGGTACAGACAACTTTTCTGTTAGTTTTAAGCATGCTGATAATGGGGCAGCTTTGCTGCTGAGGGTCTTTGTTTTTTGTTGTTCAGAAGCTGTACAATGGAGAGGGTCCTTAAAGTATGGTACCAGCATTAAGTAATCTGAACATGACCTGGAAACTTAAGAAAATCAAGTTCTTATTGAGCATGATGGTGCAGGCCTGTAATCTCAGCAATTTGAGAGTCTAAGGCAGGAGGATCACAAGAAAGCCACCACATTTCTGTGCCCATAACTCAACTTACACAACCAAAGGAAACCATAAATATATAATGGTTCAATTTTTAGTTTTTGTCCTAATTTCTTCTATTCTTTATCATTTAATTTGGAAATCATAAAATACATAAAATAAAAACAAAATGGTGTACATGAAAGTAAATTTTCCCCTACTTCAGAATTTTAGATCTTAATGAAGGTAGTCATTGTTGTGTTCATTTCCCCAAGCTCTTCTGAAATATTCAACCTATACACAGGCACAGGCACAGGCATAGGCGTGTGTGTGTGTGTCTATGTATATATATATATATATATACATAGACACACACACCATGTTTTATATTCTACCTAATTTCCATATATTAGTTGTAAATAAAAGCATACCTTATGATACAGCATATATAACGTACATGTGAAGTTTAATAAGTTTGGAGGGAACCACCAGTTCTATCAGAAGTCCTTCCAGGAGCTCTTGTTACAGGCCTCCTAAACTATTAGTCTTTTCTCCTTCAGAGGTGACTGCTCGACTTTGGAATGATCTTTTCTTCCTGCTTCACCACCTACATATTATTTTTACATTTATACTTAAGGAAAAGGAAAGGAGAGAACAAGAAGACAGACTGAAGGAAAAGTAGAGAAGAGAAAAATGAAAAGATTTCAAGAGAAAGTTCATAACTAAATAGATAAATATAAAAAGAGTAAACAATAAAAATATACAAGGGTTTTTAAAAATTGGAAAGATAAAGTCAAAACATCACTAAGGGTAAAAAGAAAGAAAGAATAAGTATGGAGAACCAGAAGAAAAAGAGTAGATATAAGATTGCCCAATAAAGAAAAAACAAATAAAATGATAACTACATGGAGATTATGATAACTAAAAATCAAAGCATAAAAGTTTGTGTAAAATATGATCAAGTAAAATGTCCCAAAAAGTACAACAAAAAGGAAATGTAAGGTTAAAAAGGAAAAAAATGGGGAAGAAAAATTTAAGTGTTGGAGGAGTTTTTTTCCGGGCCCTTAAAGGTTGGTGCTAGAGCAGGGCTGAACCGTCCTCTTCCCAAGCTTTACAGGGCTGTGGAACAGAGTGGGCGTGTCTGCTAGCCCCAAAGGCCTTCACTTTCCTAGCTGTGGACCAGCGGCCTCTGCTGGTCACTGTTAGCATTTTAGCCTATGTTCTGGACAGATTGCCCTGCCCTTCTGAGGCTCCCAATCTGTACCCCTGAGGTGACTACCAGGGCAGAGGGGTGCTCCCAAGAACACTAAAGAGAGGGATGCAACACAGCACGGAGGTCTGAACAAACTCCTGAGCGTTAATCACGGCGGAGGGCTGTGGCTGCAGATGTCACGTATTCCCCTGGACCATCCCCATTCTCAGCATCTCCATCAGTGAAGCCTACAACAGACACCTGGCTCCAGAGACTGGTCTAACTAACCATGAACCTCAAGCTCAGAGTCATTCTCAGTGAATGAAGTTGGCTCTCAGGCACCAGAGGTGAGACTTTATACGAGTTGCTTCTGGGATGAGCAGTTTGGGGGTCTGCATTTTGGGGGCTTGGCCAGCATCTGGTCCTCCTACTCTCCACAACTGTCTTTTCCTGAGACTGAAGCAGGTTACATTCAGGTACCCAGACTCGTGACTGTTCCCAGTCCCCCAGCGTAGCTCAGCATTAACAATAGGATCCCTCAAGACGATGCCTGGCCACAGGGCTCTGAGCCAGCACACTCTGCATTTCTAACTCATTCTGCCATAAAAGTCACGGTGTCAGCAAATCTCAGAACTGCACAAACATCTGAATATCAAGCATCATAATTCACTAAGGGTCACAAGTATATCACCCTCTCCTGAGTGTTAAGAGGTTGGGGGTGGGACCACCATGCCAGTGCTCTTCCGAGGTGCACTACAATTACTTGGGGAGTCTGTTGAGCAAGCCTATCCACAGGCTGTAACCTCTGACTTCTGTTTCAGTGGATTCATTAACTTTTGAACTTTGGTTTCAGTAGCTCTAGAGCAGGGATTAGGGATACGTATTGATATGTACTGAAGACATCTGAGTCATTCTGAAGAACATTTGAGAATAACTGAAAATCTGAGGGCAGGCAAATACCCTCATTTCCCCCAGTAATTTGCGTTAACCAGAGGTAGGCCTTATAAAATTGATACATAAAGGAAGAGCATTAGTTTATTGTCTGAGGTAGGTCAGTAACAACCAAAGGATGGTCAGTGAAGAGCTCCTTTTGGTTTTCCGATGTTTCTAGGTCTTAGAAGCTTCTTTGTGAGAGGATAATTTAGTGTGATGGACCCATCACAGTAAGAAGGGCTGAACCTCATAGAAGAGAAAGTGGGAAGTACACTTGAACGCATTAGCACAGGAGACCACTTCCTAAATAGAACCCCAGCAGCACAGACACTGAGAGAACAATAAATGAGACCTCCTAAAATTGAGAAGCTTCTGTAAAACAAAGGACACAGTCAACAAGACAAAACTGCAGCCTACAAAATGGGAGAAGATCTCCACCAACCCCACATCAGACAGAGGCCTGATCTCCAAAATATACAAAGAATTCAAGAAATTGGTCATCAAAAGATCAAATAATCCAATAAAAGGAGGGGGGTTACAGACCTAAACAGAGAACTCTCAACAAAGGAATCTAAAATGGCTGAAAGACACTTAAGGAAATGCTTAACATCCTTAGCCATCAGAGAAATGCTAATCAAAACAACTCTGAGATTCCATCTTACACCTGTAAAAATGGCCAAGATCAGAAACACTGATGATAACTTACGCTGGAGAGGATGTGGGGTAAAGAGAACTCTTCTGCATTGCTGGTGGGATGTAAGCTGGTACAGCCCCATTTGGAGTACAGTGATTTCTCAGAAAATTAGGAAACAACCTTCCTCAAGACCCAGCAATACCATTTTTGGGTATATACCCAAAGGATGCTCAATTGTACCACAAGGACATGTGCTCAAACAGAACTGTTTGTCATAGCCAGAACCTAGAAACAACCTAAATGCCCCTTGACCAAAGAATGGATAAGGAAAATGCGGTACATTTACACAAGGAGTACTACACAGCAGAAAAATATGACATCTTGAAATCTGCAGGCAAATGGATAGATCTAGAAAACATCATATTGAGAGAGGTAACCCAGACCAAGAAAGATGAATGCCATATGTCCTCAATAAGTGGCTTTTAGACATGAAGCAAAGAAAAACCAGCCTACAAACTGCAATCCCCGAGAACCTAGACAACAAAGAGGACCCTAAGAGAGACATGCAAGGACCTAATCTACATGGAAAGTAGAAAAAGACAAGATCTGCTGAGTAAATTAGGAGCATGGGGACCATGGAAGTGGGTAGAAGGGGAATGGAGAGGAAGGGAGGGGAGCAGAGAAAAACATATAGCTTAATAAATTCAATAAAAAATAAAAAGAATGGCTATCCAAAACATTCTGTTCTGCCAGAGAACTCTCTCTAATCCTCTGCTTTGCACAACAGCATTTAATGGAACGGACATCAAAGTATGTTTTGTGACTACATGTGTGTTTAGTGAGGCTGCAAGGAAATCCAGCTTTTTAGAAAGAAAGAGACTGAGATGTAACAACACCGGGAATTGATAAGGCAAGTTCTTAAGACACACTAATTTTAAGCTTAATAACTTCTTATGTATAAATGCTAGACACAATGTTATTTTAAACTTTTGTTCAAATTTCCCTTATAAATATTGTGCTTATACAAGGCTATTATGGAACTCTTTGATATGACTGTAATTACATTCAAATTTTTATGAAATATTTTATATTTAACTTTGCACATTTTTAATATTAGTGAGTGTGTGATGTGCATGTGTACATGTATGGTGCACATGTGTGTGGAAGCCTGGAGGCCAGTGATTAGTGTTGGTGTCTTTCTCTTTTACTCTCCACCTTCTATTTTTATTATATTTTTAAATTATTTTCTTTTCTGTAGGAGTATTTTAACTGCATGTACATCTGTGTATCATGTGTATGCCTTGTGTTTGTGGAGGGCAGAAATGGTCACTGGATCCCTTGGAACTGAAGCTACAGAGCTGTGAGCCACCATGTAGATACTGGGAATTGAACCCGGGTCCTCTGTAAGAGCAAGTGCTCCTACCCACCTCTTTAGCCCCTCAGCCTTATTTTTTGAGACAGGATCTCTCACTGAATCTGGAGCTTACCAACTGGCCAAAGCTAGCCCACAAATTGGACCTGTCTCTGTCTGTCTCCAACCCCAACACTAGGGCACTCTCTGCCATACTGAGTTCTTTCTAATGTGGGTGCTGGGATGTCAGCTCAGGTCCTCACTAAAGCACACATAAGCACTCTAACTACTGAGCCGTATCCCCAGGCATGGGTGAGCACTCCTGTTACTTCAGAGCCTTCTTCATGGTCCTTGGGGAAGAACAGCCTGTTCATTGTAAGCAAGGCTGGCAGTGTCCCTTAGGAATGGTCTCAGGGACTTTAACTTGAGTTAATTGGACCTAACTCAGTCATATGACTCTGATATACTTAAAATCAGTTTTGGTACAGATTTATGCCAAATATCCTTTCATTTCCTCATCATCCTTTAGAGTATGATTTAGAGAACTCAAGTGAGATGAATTTTAAGCAGAATCTTAGTTAAGGATCAGACTCAATCAGATTTACATTTTAGATCGAATAAAACTATTGAGTAAGATGGTGGACTAAATGCTGACCATATGAAGAAAAGTGTTGCAGAAATAAAAAAAGAACTATTCCAAAGAAAGGGAGAAAGAGACTCAGAAAGCCACAAAAGGGTGACAAGACCCTTGAAAGGTACAGAAAAGCAGAACGGTGAGGGATGAAATGAGTAAAGCCGCACCATTAACATGGTGTCCCGTATGTGAAGGGAGGCAGAAGCCTCAGCCCAGGTTCAGTCAAGGGAAAGGCCATGCAAGAGCCTGGAGGCTGAGACACAATCACACACACAACACAGCACAGTTCCCAGCTGGCTGGATGGAGTCACCCATTTAAATGACTGTGGGCACATGGCAGAGGGATTATCAGTTGATGGCATGCAAAATTATGAGCAATGACTAATCATTTTTTTAAAAACTGAGTTTGAGGGTGGTTTTTTTTTGTAAAGAAATACATAGTTAAATCATTTCTGATATGGATTTGTAAACAGATAAACAACCTAAAACTTCTATTAGTGGCTAACATTTCATCACAGTACAGGCTGGGCTAAGGATGTCTCTAACTTTAAATTATGTAGGAAGTAGATTCTATCACCTACTAAGCAGATGGGAAGGCGGGCTTAAAGGAAACCAGGGAACAACCCTATGATCACACAGTAAGTGGCAGAGCCATGGAACATAACGGTCACTTCAGACATTAGACACTACAATCACCTTTGCCAAGGCAGGATGCCCACAAAGCTCCTTCCTACTGCTTTCTAGATTCTTAAGTTTCTTCTAGTTCAGACGAGTGCAGACCTTCTATGTGTGCGATGTATCACCAGGCTCTGAAGAGACTCTTCTAAGATTCCTGGTGTTTGAGACATCACAATTGCTAGGCGCTCTGACTGCTGCCTAGCAAAAGATTTCACTTTAATCTAGTCAGCTGTCAGAGTACCTTCTAACTTCGAACGATAACAGACAAAGTGACTTTTCATTGCTTTGTCTTTAATAGAGAAAGGACAACCATGAAGGCACATAATTAAGCATGGAACGAATCTACTCCATTCTTCTGCTGGGATGCAGTACCAATCAAACAACCAACCAATCAGCGAAAACTACCTACACCCCCTCAAAAAGTCTCAAAAGGGAGACAGCAGGCAAAACAAGTTCATAAACTAAGAACTTCTTGATTCCAGGAGTTCAAGACACCAAAGTATATTATCAGAACTTTACACTTAGAATATAAGTATTTTATGTTATCTAAGTTAAATCAATAAAGCTGATTTAAAAATAAAATTAGAAACATAAAATTTAACTCACAACGATGGGAGATTTCAGCAGCTGTTTAAAGCATTCTAAATTCCTTTATATTTTAGAACAAATCTGGAGTGAATAAGTTTAAGTTTCATTAATAAAATTTAGAGTTAAGTATACACGCTAAAATTTGGCAAAACAAATGAAAGTATATAACAAAAGGGGAAGCTACGTGGAAGACAGGAGTTAATATTTCCAGCTCTTTCCATCACAGGATATATGTTACAGCTTCTTCATTCTACTATGGAACCTAATAGCAGCCATAGACAAAGCAGAAATGGATAGCAATGACTGATCACAGACAAAACTGTATTCACAAAACCAGGCAGTCAGCCTAGTACAGTCAAGGTACTTACTGTTTTCCCTAAAAACTTATGTGTCCATGTGTGTATCTGTGTGGGGTAGTGCACGAGTGCAGGAACCTGCAGAGCCTGGAGGTATAAGATCCCTTCGGCTGGAGCTGCGGGCAGACGTGAGCTACCCCACATGGATCCTTGTTGTGGGATATTATTTTAACTAGGCAAAAATGTGTGACATTTGCTAATGCTGCAGAATATTATTTTAACTGTGTAACGGTGTGTTAGTGTTGTCTGGGGGCTGCATTTGTCTAGCAACATAAGGATGTGTGTTTAATTACGTACAGATATGCTTATGTGTCTCACCCTGCCTGCCTAAGGCACCTGATTGGTCTAATAAAGAGCTGAACGGTCAACAGCTACACAGAGAAAGTATAGGCAGGGCTGGCAAGCAGAGAAAATAAATTAGAGGAGAAATCTAGGCTGGGGAGAAAACAAAGGGAAAAAAAGAAGGAGAGAAGGAAGAGAGAATGAGGGTCATGCCCTGGGCAAGAAGCCAGTCAGATGCCAGCCAGACAGAGAAGCAGTGAAAGTAAGATATACAGAAGTAAGGACGGTAAGAAGCCCTGAGGCAAAAGGTAGATAAAGAGAAACAGGCTAATTTCAATTAAAAGAGCTAGCCAGAAACGTGCCTAAGGTAGGCCGAGCATCAAAAACTAATAATAAGCCTCTGTGTTGTGATTTGGGAGCTAGTTTGTGGCCCAAAAGAAAACACCTGGTACAGATGCTGAATTCTGCAGGAGCAGTACAGTTTCCTAATGCTGAACCATTTCTTCAGGCCCTATTTACTGTTTTCTAATTCCTGATCCATGGCTTTAAAACCAGTTCATGAACAAAGGGAAAGAGGCCAATAAAAAGACTGTCTCTCTGGTAGAAAGAAGTCAGAAAAGCCAAAGTGTAAAATAAACATTAAGCAAATGAATTCAAAGTGATCATTAACTGCAATAAATATTACTAGATTAAATTTAAACCCTACAAGACTAGTGGATTGGAGTGAAAACTAACTTTTAGAAAGAAAAAAGTTATATTGAATATATAGGAAATAAGACCCTGTAAGTTAAAAACAAAGACCATGGAAATAAAGTGGCATCCTATATAATTAGCAAACAGATAACAACAGTCCACATGTTGATGATTCAAGCACACAAAAAAGCAGTTAAAAGGAAAAAAACTATATGAGCGCAGGAAAGTACTTTCTGAATAGTAAGGTCAACCACTGACAAGTGGAACCTGGTGAAACTAAAACAAACTTCTGTGTAGCTAAGAGAACAATCACCTAAGTGAGAAGAGAGCCCACAGAATGGATGAGAACCTTTGCCAGCCCCCAAAACAAATGACCAAGGAAACAAACAACAATTAGAAAACAGTTTACAGATCTGAACAGAGCTCCCCAAAGAAGAAATAAGAAGAGCTAACACCCTTATCAACTGAGGAAATGCAAATGAAAATTATTTTATCTTTTCCTAGATAGAAGAGCTAAGGTTAAGAAAACAACCTACAACAAATGTTGGCAAGGATGTCAGGCATTGCAAACCGGTGTAGCCACTGTGGAAACCAGTGTGGAGAATTCTCAAAAGCCAAATGTAGATCTATCTCCCATATGTCCCAACTATCTTTCCTTAGCATATGCCTAGGACTTGATACCTTGCTCCACAGATATCTGTTCAGCCATGCTCATCATCATTATAGTTGTAACAGCTAGGAAATGGGAACAACATAAATGTCCTTCAACTGATGAACGATTAATGAAAATGGGGTGCATATATACTATGGAATACTATTAAGCTATAATGAAAAATGAAATCATGAGATTTGCAGGTAAAAATATGGAACTGAAAAAAAAAACGGAACCAGATAATACTGAGTGGGGTAACCCAGACCCAGAAAGACAAATGCCGTTATGTTCACTTATCTGTGAATCCTAGCGCTGAATCTTTAGGTGTGACTATACACCTGGAGTAACGGCAGAAACCAGGAAAGTGAAAGTGACCACTGGGGTAGAAAGGGAGAAGGAGTTCTAGAGAGGGAACAGAAGGGCACAGGCGCTATGAAGGGAGAAATTGAAAGGGTGGGGCTGCAACTGTGGACAGGGAAGGGAGATTAGGAGAGAGAGAGGGAGAGAGGGAGGGAGGGAGGGAGAGAGGGAGAGAGGGAGGGAGGAAAGATAAATAATACTAAGGATTGTGGGATCAATAAGCCTTAATGGGTCTGAGAGTCAGCCAACCTAGACCAATATTAAAGAGTATTAAAGAGCATGCACAGTAGAGTCAGCCTGGGTCTGCCAGAGGGCCTTGCCCCTCCCCCCGGGGGGAATATAATAAGGTTTATCCTTTCCTAAAATAAACTAAACTTGTTTCAACCTGTTCCTGGTGCCTGCATCATTGGTTTCACGCCACTTTTTCCACTTCCCTCAAAGGACACCTATAGGGACCCTGCTACAAAGGATGTTTGAAAATATCATAGGGAGGGGCTGGAGAGATGGATCAGTGGTTAAGAGCTTTGCCTGCTCTTCCAAAGGTCCTGAGTTCAATTCCCAGTAACCACATGGTGGCTCACAACCATCTGTGCACAACCATCTGTAATGAGATTTGCTGCCCTCTTCTGGCCTGCAGGGATACATGAACACTGAATACATAATAAGTAAATAAATTAAAAAACTTAAGAAATAATAAAAATAAATTACTTAAAAGTTGTCAGTGTCCTAATGAATGCTCTGCAGCCGATTAAACAAAGAAACCTCAGCAGCATTTTCCTACCTTTATTTTAAAAATACTAAAATTGCTTTGAAATAATCTCATTATAACTGAATTAATTTTACAACCCAAACAAAATGAAAACACAGACCACAGGGTTCTTTATTATGAATTTTGACACAGTTCCACAGAATCATGGAATATATAGACTTCATGTTGAAGACAAAGTTTCAAACACCTTGATTTATATTACTAAAGAAGCAAAACTTCAGAACGAACTGTGTTATGATCAATGTAATAAAACTGTATAATGAATGAATCTGTTATAAGGATGGAAAATTTCTAACAAATTAAACTGTTTGGCCTTTCCATGTGCAAAAGAGGAATTCCCCGTTTAGTTCCTACCTCCCGCCTAGCACCCACCAACCTTGAGAGTCAACCAGAAAGCAGGGTTTAGTGCTTTGATTAGTACAACTGACCAAAAGCCCATGGCTAAGAGGTCATAGGCCCTAAAGGGGAATCTACTACTCTTGTTTTCCAAATGGACACGTTGTCAACCTGCCTTTTGAATATTTATATTTATACCTGTAGATCTGAGCTGTGCTCAACCTTGGCCAAAGAAGCTTCTTCAGTGGGTAGTAGGTTATGCAGACTCCTAACTGGTCAAAGTGCTGAGAATATGTGACTCTTGAGCTTTTTGCCTTAGTTGGGTCACCTATATCAGTCTATCCATGCACACTCGCAGCCAGGCTAGGGGGGCATCAAGGCAGAGAGAGGGTGCGAGCTAGAGGGTGGGGAGGAGCGCTGTGCAATGCTGTCTTCTGGACACGTCACAGCCATTGCACTCATGACCTCACATAACATCAGGCCAATAAGACCAATATTCCAGTAGGCATCACTAAGTGGATTCAATGGATTACAGGGGTGGAGTGAAGGATAGAGAAAGGAATTGATGAAGGAGGGATGGAGGGAAGGAGGGAGGGGCGGAGGGAGGAAGGAAGGAAGGAAGGAAGGAAGGAAGGAAGGAAGGAAGGAAGGAGGAAACATGAAACTGGGAAAGGGATGGGTTGGGAGATGTCTAGGGGAAATGGAAGCCAGGAGTTGGGGGTGGATACACTCAAGATACAAATGGTATAAATGATACAAATTGTTAAGGAACAAATAAAAGAAAGTAGCTGCTGAATTTGTTCATTTTAAGCAACAATCTCACCTTAGGAACTTAATTTAGACACTGACTTTAACTGAGGAAAATAATTAAAGTCCTTTTTGCCTTAAACAATGACAAGAGTCTTCCTTTTCCTGTGAACGCTGGGTTTTGGCGGTGTTTTAAACGGCTCTGCCCCTCGGGAGCCATGCAACTATACTCAATAGTTAAGCTACTGATACTAGCAGCCGTGCTGGCAGGAAAAGAAGAGCAATGGCAACAGAAACGGCGTTTGAAACATACAGCATTTAACAAGTGTTGGGTACTGTCCTCAGCACCTTCCACATGTCCTTAGTCATGAAGAAGGGAATGCATTGTTATCATTTTATAAACAGGCAAGCAGGATACAAAAAGGCAAAATAATTCATCTAGTATCAATGGGTAATAATCAACATAACAGTATCATTTCAGAATAAAATTGTCTGCCTATATCTCTACCTAACTTTTAAAGAACTGACTGAAACAGTTTAAGCCTGTATAAATATAAAAAATATATGTAATAAAAATTTCATTTTGATACTACCTTTCAATCATATTATTTTATATTTCAGTTAAATATATTTAGCTATTACTAAGTTGTATAGCTACTATTTATTGTACTTTCACTGTATTTTATTTATGACTTCATTTTTGTTGTTGTTGTTGTTGTTTTATTTTGTTTTTCGAGACAGGATTTCTCTGTAGCTTTGGAGCCTGTCCAGGACCTCGCTCTATAGACCAGGCTGGCTTTGAACTCACAGAGATCCACCTGTCTCGGCCTCCTGAGCACTGGAATTAAAGGCGTGCGCTACCACTGCCTGGCTTATGACTTCATTTTAAGAACAAAATTAAATTAACTATATATAAATAATATTGAGAATATATAAACAAACATGTTGCATAATTTTGAAATTAAAAATTAAAAAATGAAACGAAACACTCATTTACTTTCTTCTAAATTCTGAGTTTCAAACTGAAAACGTATTTCAATCTGTATATAAAAAGACAGTAAAATCTCAAACACACTTTTTCCCTACCATGTATTAAAACAAACAACAAAACAAAACTGAAGTTTCTCTTTTTTCCAAGCTCTCTTAGAAGCGAGAAGAGAAATTACTACAACCTTGTAGATTAAGCGTGGGATGAGGAATTAAGACTGCCTACAAACACATGACTACCATTTATGCCCAGAAATTCCCACCCTGAAAGATAAGGATGTAAGGCAGCTAAAGGACCTCATTGTGCACACCAGGAACTCCCCCACCCCCTGCTCATTTATCCCAACAAAAGATAACGCAGACGGTCACTGTTTCACTGGGCAAAAAACTTACTTATCAGCAACTGTTAACTTAAAGGTCTTAGCTATGATTCCAACTTCAGTGCACTATTCCAACCCTCAAGTGTGGTCTGAACTTTGCGCAGTTTTTATCAGCTCACTGCGAAGGCAGGAGAACCCACTGTAGACAGCATCTGATGGCCTCTCCACAGGCCTGGGCCATGAAGACAGCATCAAGGCTGTGCTCTTCCTTATAGGTTAGTGGGCAGGAAACCTAATGCAGGTTTCTTGGTATCAGGTACTCAGGGGATTCTGAAGGAAGCCAGGATTCAACACATTCCACTTCAGTCCCTCTAACCAGAAGGCCCCTTTAAATCTCTTCACTGCCTCACCTAGCCCATGGGGAAAAAATCAAACATACCAGCATAAGGAATTGTTACAGAAAGAGATAAATATGAAAAAATGACAGGTCGACAAAAATTTGACATAAGATTTCAAATTTCAATTTCATTATTATTAGTGATTTGGGTTAATCCCAAATTTCAAAACAATCACAAAGTACCACTGTAATCCAAGTTTAGAAACAAGGGGAAAAGTTGATTAAAACCTTAAAATGTCAAAGTTCATGCTGGCATCTGAGAATATTTTGTAAAAATTTCTTTTGCTTAACTAATTTTATATATAATGGTTTTGAGCTTGAAAAATAGATGGCAATGTGGTACAATAGCAAGGCCTGTGTCTGGTTTAAGCAAAGCCCTGGGTTTCACTTCTAGCATCGAAGAGAAAAGACAGATAATAAAACAACTCTACCAAAATTATATAAGTAAAAAATTATATAGGTGTATAATAAAATTGAGCATTTTGACATCATCATCAACTTACATATTTTTATTAGATCTCACGTATATTTACCTATGTGATTTAAGTTATATAGCTAGTATTTGTCCAAAAGCTAGTTTTTATTCTAATCCTTGCTTTATTTTACTTTAGCATCACATTTTGTTTCTTTATAAAAAAATTAACAGGAGATGAGGATTTAGCTCAAGAGAGTGCTTGCCTAGCAAGTAGAAGGTTTGGTCCTCAGAATAAATCAGGTAGATACCTAACTGAATAAAACATATTAAGATAGATGTTGAAGTTGAGCAATTTAAGAATTTGTTTCCTCGCATTCAAACAGGTGTTATGTTTGTAGACATATATGAAAATGTAAAATCTAAGAAAAATTTTACATAGCATTTATAAATTCATACCTGCCACTCCAAGGTAGAAAAACCATATATGTACATGGATTTCTATATACATGTACATCATACATATACATACAAACAGCCTTGGGGATGTATATGTATTATATTAGCTATATGTGTGTATGTATATGCACATTTGCATATATATTCTAGGCAGGAAGAGTAAGTGCAGCATTAACTAGCAATTTCTAGGGAGCACATGAATATAGTAATACATTTGATATGAGACTTTAGACTATACTTCATTATTACCACAGAGGACATCTACATTGCTATCATTTCCTGTAAAAATCTACCAACCATGTGATATTTGTGTTTTTGCTGATGTTGAAAACATGAAAATTAGAAAACACAGTGTATTCATGGTAGCAGGTGTCTGTTAGGCCAGCACTCTCAGTAGACAGGAGGATCAGAAATTCAAGGTCATTCTCAGCTACACAGTAAGTTTCACACCAGTCTGGTGAAATAAGACTGTCTCAAACAAACAAACAAACACAACCAGAACAGAACAGTTTGGATCCTGGGATTCCTACTCTACATTAAAGAAAACAATGTCAATCTCTCGGGATTCCAGCAGGCTTACTTGGAAAAGAATGACGACTCTACCTACACAGCATCCTTGCTCTGCTCATTCAAAGAGATGATTCTAAGGTAGTATGCTATCTGGCAGAGTGCTAACTAACATACATCTTCATTACCTGTCATGTATGGAAATGCACCATTAATTGTGGCACAGTGGTAACTAACATACGTGTTTACTATCCATCATGAGTGGGAATGCCCCACAATTATGTTCCTAAAGACCAGTATAATACAGCACTTTCTAAATAATTAAAGATGCATTAATTATGTATAAGATCTTTAAGGCTCATATCCTTTCAGCCAATAATAGGACTTCTAAAAAAGTAGTTAGAGGAAACGATTAGAAAAACCATCAAATATTATGTAGAAAGATATTCTACAAAATCTTTATTTTTTATTGAAAATGGATTTTTGTTCTCATACAGAATATCCTGATTACAGTTTCACCTCCCTTGGCTCCTCCCAGTTCCTCCCCACCACTCCTCCGACTGGGATCCACTCCCTTTCTCTCTCTTATTAGAAAAGCACAGACTTCTAAGAGATAACAACAACAACAATAAAAACCCCAACAAAATAATAAGATTAAAAAAAATCACATCAAAGTTGAACAAGGCAAACCAAAAAAAGGGAAAAGAACGTAAGAGAAGATGAAAGTTATTCTTAATAAAACAACAAGAAACAACCCAAGTATACAAACATCATACATAGGATTATTATGAAATATTCAATCAGTATTTAAAATATTCATGATGCCTCAAAGAAAGATCTAAAATGCTCACAAAAAATAAATTAGAGCAACAGAATATAGACACACATCTCAGCTACATTATGCTCATATGTATGTATCATATATGTAACACACAAATGTAGAAAAAACACATCAAAATATTAACAATGAAAATTCTGGTATTAGGAAGCAGTTATTGTGTTTTGCAATAAGGTTTTGCTATATATAGTCCAGGCTGGTCTCAAAGTCACCATGTAGCTCAGGATGACTTCCAAACATGATTGGCCTGCCTTAGACTTCTGAGTGCTAGGATTACAAGTGTGTACCACCATGCCTGTTCAGGGAACTTTTTTATTATCTCACACACAAATATGTATATTTTCAAGTTTCTCTACTGTACATATGCTTAGAATACATAAACTTACACTCAATTCTGCATCTGACTCAACATATTCTAGTCTCCAAGGAATATCTTTTAAATTAAATTTCATTCCCAAAACAACTTGTAGTAACTGACAGAGATGCACACAACAGCCTCACACAGATATGAGGAAACAGATAGAAAAGAGAGGGGAACTTGCACTCTCAGTGTACACAGGCACATACACTTATGCGCATGTGTCTATATACATACACAGAGACATATAAATATGGGTATTCATGTCTGTCAAAGAACTGTTTCAGATATAGAGAACTGGAGGGAATATCTTCAACCTTCTCAGGAAAGATGTGCTCTGGGGGTAATAATCACTGCTTAATTTTTTTATTTTATGTGTATGAGTGCTTTGTCTGCATGCAGGTATGTGCAACACATACATGCCTAGTGCCCTCAAGGTCAGAAGAGGGCATCATATCTCCTGGATCAGGGGCTGTGGATGACTACGAGCCACCATGCAGGTGCTGGGAACTAAACCCAGGTCCTCTACAAGAACAACAACCGCCCGTAACTGCTGAGCCGTCTCTCCAGCCCCATACACAATGCTTCAGATATGCTTTGGAGTGCTAACCAAGAGAACTGAGTGGCCAGGTGGCGGTGGTGCACACCTTTAATCCCAGCACTCGGGAGGCAGAGGCAGGTGGATCTCC
>LOEQ01000101.1:271999-282405 GCA_001685075.1 Bramus lutescens | reverse complement strand
TAGTTCCAGGACAGGCTCTAAAGCTACAGAGAAACCCTATCTCGAAAAACCAAAGGAAAAAAAAAAGTAAAACAGAACTAGAATAATCATATCCAGGTCCTATCCAGCCTCCTATGTTTGAATTCTCATGCCTCTTTGGTTTTCAGGTATTAAACTTTATCTTACTTACTGCACAGAGCAATAGGTTTCACAATTACATTTTCATAACACACAGCATTGAATTTTGCTCATCTCACACCCTTACCCACCCCTACCATCTCTCCCTCCTCGGGATGGACCCTTTCATAAACATATATTCCACTTGACAATGCCAATGTCTTCTCACCAGCGCCACCTGGCTTAAAACTTGGATGAGGCTTCTGTCCCTCCCTGGTCCCATCCCTTCCTGCCAACTCTGCCAGGGAGCCACAGTGGAGCAGTGTGCTGCCCACTCCTTCCTGCTGTGGGACAATGGTCTTATACCCTGTAAAGATTTGTTGCTTGTATTGCTTTAATAAAAAGCTGATTGGCCAGTAGCCAGGCAGGAAGTATAGGCAGGGCAACCAGAACAGGAGAATTCTGGGAAGAGGAAAGGCTGAGTCTGTAGTCATCACCCAGATGCAGAGGAAGCAAGATGAAAACACCTCACTGATAAAGGTACCAAGCCACGTGGCTAACACAGACAAGAATTATGGGTTAATGTAAATTACAAGAGTTAATAAGAAATCTGAGCTAATACACCAACCAGTTTATAATTGATGTAGACCTCTGTGTGTTTATTTGGGACTGAAAGGCTATGGGACCTGGTGGGACAGATACCTCTGTCAACACCTTCCCACTGGGTGACCTTTTTTGTTCCCCTACACTTTACAGTTGACACCATTTTCTTTGAAAAAAAATTTTTAGCTAGTATATAAAATATTGTGATTCATAGTGATATTTTCCGTATCATTATACTCTGTTCTTTTTTACAACCACGGCCCGCCCCAATGGTGACTCGTTTCTTGTTAGTCCCAATCCCATCCCCCAAAAGTCTGTCTGCTTTCATGACATACATGAACCATCTCTTGTTCCCCACTCCCTCCAGTCCTCTCTCCTCCCTAATTCCCTTTCTACACTCATCTATCATCTATCTATCTATCTATCTATCTATCTATCTATCTATCTATCTNNCTATCTATCTATCTATCTATCTATCTATCTATCTATCTATCACCTACCTACCTACCCATCCATCTATCTACCTACATTCCACATATTAAAGGAAGCATATGATATCTCTCATCAGTCTGGCTTATTTCACTTGATGTAATAACCTCCAGTTCTATCCACTTTCTTGCAGATATCAGAATTTCACTCTCTGTAGCTGAATAAAAGTCCCCAAAGCAAGCTCTTTCTTTGTGATTTCTGATGTTCTCCCG
Source organism: Bramus lutescens (assembly GCA_001685075.1). Lineage (NCBI taxonomy): Eukaryota > Metazoa > Chordata > Mammalia > Rodentia > Cricetidae > Bramus > Bramus lutescens. The sequence continues at coordinate 281,005 of LOEQ01000101.1, read as the reverse complement.
ATCTTTCTCTCTTGGAACTGAGCCTATTCTTTGATATCTTGGCTTGTTTCACTTAGTGCATCACTTTGAGGCAGCTTCTCATCCACCATCTCACTCCAGATGTTTCTAAATCTTCCATTCCTTTTTTTTTTTAAAGGACTTTTTATTTATGTATACAGGGTTCTGTCTACATGTATGCCTGCAGGCCAGAAAAGGACACTAGATCACATTACACATGGCTATGAGCCACCATGTGGTTGCTGGGAATTGAACTCAGGACCTCTGGAAGAACAGCCAGTGCTCTTAACCACTGAGCCATCTTTCCAGCCCCCAAATCTTCCATTCTTGACTTGGACTGTCTATGAGCTTTATTATTTATTGTTTAATTTTATTCATTCATTTATTTACTTTATCTATCTATCTATCTATCTATCTATCTATCTATCTATCTATCTTTTTGTTTTTTTTGAGACAGAATTTCTCTGTGTAACAGCCCTGGCCATCCTGGAACTCACTCTGCAAACCAAACATGAGTGCTGGGATTAAAGGTGTGTGCTACCATTGTCTGTCTTATTTTTTAAGGCAGGGTACCATGAAGTCCAAGCTGACCTTAGAGTCCTTATATAACCTAATAAGACCTTGAACTCTTATCCTCCTACCTCCACTTCCCACATACTGGAATAAAATATATGTGCCCCCCCCAAGTTTTACACAGTGCTGGGGTTCAAACCTGGGCCTTCAGGGCTTTGTCTATTCTAGGCAAACACTACCAACTTAGCTGCATCCCAAGCCTGCATTACTCCTTTCTTTACTCACACACACTTCTTATTTCCTATTCACATTTATTACTTCCATAAGTATTCAGATCATTATTTTAGTAATTAAACTTTTATAAGTTTTAGCTACCACCTTATTCAACCAGAATAACAGTCCTTCTCAACTTTGGACAGGAATTCCCGCCTTTCTATCTTTCTTTATACTCATTCCTTTGGCAAGCATTTTACCCTGGCTCATCTAACTGGGTGGCAATTCAATCCATCTTTTATCATCAACACCAAACAACTCCATAAAGCCTTCAGTTTTGAAAGAAATAACTTGTCTTCTAAGTTCATGGTGATTCGAGCATCATTACTTACTCTCTCCCAAAGCCATGCTTACACTTAAAAGAAGAGTTCATGCTCAAATAGTCTTTGATTTTAGTGAGAAATATAAAAAAGGAGAGTGTAAAAGCTTCTTACCCCCTCCCCTCAAAATAATCACCTCCCAAGACAATGGCTATCACTGTTATTCTAATCAGGAACAAGTCCCAGATCAGTTCCAAACTATTCAAAAACTGTTAATACATTATATTGGGCCACTGGAAAGAAGTGTGCTGTGACAACCCAATCGAGAAGTAGGAAAGCAGAAGCTAGTAGCCAAAGTCATGCATGATGTTTCCATGGAAAAGACGGCAGAACTGTTTTCTTACTTCTCTTTTCTGCTGCCCAGCTGGCGAGCTGTGTACTGGTCCCCATAGTCAACCAGCACCAGTTGTCGAGAAAAGACATTCACTTTGTTGCCTATAAATAAATCTTCCAAGCGCAGGTCCTCATACTTGGTCCGCTTTAAGAAGGTGCGACGATTCTTTACATCATGCTAGAACCAAACACAATGAAAAATACACACAAAGAATGTTAACCTTATTGGGAGGTAGAAACAGTTTGCAGTTTATCTGACCAAAATAGCTACACCCTTTTGCTTTTTAACTACACACACAAATAATATTTTATACTCAAAATCTCTATTTCCAAATCCAATCTAGTAATAATAAAAATATATATTTTAAAATACTCTGAGTAGACTTATTTTAGCCAAGCTGTTTCAACATCTATGAACCAGAAACAGTCAGATTCTCACATTCCTTATTTTCACATACATATACACATTCTAATACTAAATAAGCTCATTAAAAATTGTATTTTATTTAAATTATGTGTATTTATGTCTCTGTGTGGGTATGTAATGTGAGTGCAGGAGCAGCAGCCAGAAGAGGATGTTGGCTTGTCAGGAGCTGGAGTTACAGTTGCCGGAGATGCCTAGTGTAGTGCTGGGAACCACACTCGGGACCTACAAGAGCAGCAAGTACTCTTAACTGAGCCATCTCCTAGGCCCTCCACTCACAAATAGGCCAACTTTTTAAAGAGATTACCAACGAAAGAACACAAAGAAAGGGACCCTCTTAGATCCTCTTCAGTTTGACTTTTTATACAGATACCAACTTTCAATAATATCTATGACTATAATATCCATTTGCCCAGAACCACTTATCAAATATCAATTAATCCAAAACACCAGTTATCCCACTTCAACTTGGGGGTCTCACTGTATCTATCTGTGTGTGTGTGCGCGCGCGTATGTGAGTGTTGTGTGTGTGTGTTATATGCATGTTCATGCATATGCGTGTAAGTAGGTGTGCATGACCACATGCATACATGAGAAGGCCTGATCTGGTGTTTCCCCTGTCCTGTCATTTCCACCTTCCTCTATTGACACAGGGTCTCTCACTGGACCTGAAGTTTGTTGTTTAAGCTAGGCTAGCTGGCCAGAGAACTCTGGGGAGCTGCCTGTCTCTGCCACTCAACGTTGGTGTATCACATGGAACAATGCCCGGCTATTATATAGGTGTTTAATGTTCAAGTTCAGAATTTTATGCTTTCACAACCAGTGTTATTACCCACTAAGAGATTTCTCTAGGTCAGTTTGTTTTGAGACAAAGTCTTGCTATACAGCTCAGGCAACCTTGAACTTGTGATTCTCCTGCCTCAGCCTCCTAAGTATTGAAATTATAGTCAAATGTCACCAAGTTTAAGCTGTTCCTATATTTTTAATGTCAAAACTTGTGAAATACTTTGGTTAGAAGTCTGCAACAAGGTTGGGTGTGAAGGTGCACATTTATAAGCCCATTTGAGATGATTCAGGATTACAAATTAAGAAGCTAGTTTGGATTATGTGGTAAAAGTCTGTCTACCACATAACTCAGGAAAAAAAAAAAGTACCAGCACAAAGTTATCTTCATGTATTGATGTATTAATGAACAAAAAGAAAAAAGAATTCCAATAAAAATATATCTTCAGACAGTGGTTGGTTAATCCCACACCTTTGTGTCTTTATTGCACCAGTGTATCTAGCAAGCTGGTCACCTGTGTATAACAAATGTGTGGATCTCAGTGTTTGTGTTTCTCATGCTTTTTTCCTTTGGCTTTTTTTTTCCTGTTTGTTTGTTTGTTTTGTCATATTCTGATTTGTTTTTATTTTATTTTTAAATGCCTACTCGTATTCTAATGAAAGAGAGAAAGAAAGGGGTTGGTGGGGAAGTGGGGAAAATCTGGAAGGAGTTGGGAGAGGGGAAACTGTAATCAGAATATACTATATGGAAAAAACATTTTCAATCAAAAAAAAGAAAAAAACTATATCTTCAAATGCAATTTCAAAACCAACCATACCAAAGGCAGTTTTAGTCTTCTCCTCACCCCTTATGAAATAACTTTGCTAATTTTTAAGCAAACAAAGGCTACTTATCAGTGTGTGAGCTCCCATGTATCAGCAGACATCCATGAACAGGCATGAAAAACAAAAGGGAACTTCAGGTCTTGTTCTCAGGAGCTGTACACCTTACTTTTATTTATTTATTTATCTATTTATTTATTATCTGTCTATCTTTCTATTTATTTATTTTTGCTTTTTGTTTGGGGGACTTTTTTTGTTTTGGTTTCAAGACAGGGTCTCACTATGTAGTCCTGGCTGGCCTGCAACTTGCTATGCAAACCAAGCTGGCCTCAACCAAAAATTGGCCCGGTTTCTGCCTCCTGAGTGCACCCTTGGCTCACTTTACCTTTTGAGACAGGACCTCCCTCTGTACCAGGGGCTTGCCCATCAGCCAGACCATCCAGGCAGCAAGCCCCACATCTCTGCTTCCAGAGTGCTGGCATCCCAGGCAGGTATCACTATGCCTGATGTTTTACCTGGCTGTTAAGCGTCAGACTCAGCAAGCACTTTACCAACTGAGCCATCTTCTAGCCCTCATTTACCATTTCAACAGATCCATCTGCAGGGTAAAACAGAAGCTCATAGCGGCGCAGCAGCGAGGCACTGGGGTCATACCACTCTGCGAGGAATGCAAACCTCTCACTCTGGTTCTGTGAGGAAGAGAATTTTATCACTATCATATAGCAGATGAGCACTCATGTAAGTCATACAAAAATAAAAAGAGAATTCCCAAATATTGAAACAAACAAATCCTCGCTATTATAATGAATTATTCTTCTTGGAAATTCGTCCTGCTAGTTTCTGACTAAATACCCTTAGGTCTTTCAAAGGTGAGTTTAATCTTAGCATCATGGCTATTCAATTGTCCTAATTCAATCAGCAAATTTTGGAATATGAGCTCCTATTCTGACTACTTTAAAAACTCAGAGTTGTTCTGAAGTTTACTTAAAAACTATCAATAAGCAACTGGGAGACTCTACTGCTACAAGCTTTAATATCCCAGACTTGGGAATTTAACAAGTTTATACTATTGTCACTAATGCAGTAAACATCTTTTCTCTCCTTAGTAATTTTACAACAGTAACATTTTGTAGAAACCTGTTTCTCCAAAAGTATGCACCTCTGAGAAACAGAAGCAAGACAGGTCTTCTGTGGATTATTCTCTGACAAGTAAGCACCAAGCAGACAAACTGACAAGAATGATTTCCACTATTTCCAAAAGTTTCAAACTCTCCTAAGCTCTTAGGTAGGACCTTTTGGAGTTCTGGCCTAGAGTTTCACAATAGGAACCATAGACAAAGAAGAAGTATCCAGCCTGTCATCTTGAAAGGGAGCCAGTTTCTTCTAAAACCACAATTCACCTAAATGAAAATTTAAAAAATTCATAAGAACAATCATGGAGGGCTGGATAGATGCCTCTGGCTGCTTTTCCAGAGGTTCCGAGTTCAATTCCCAGCAACCACATGGTAGCTCATAGTCATCTATAAATGACTATACAGTGATCTGATGCCTTCTTCTGGAATGCAGGTATACGTGCACATGATAGATCACTCATACACATAGAATAAATAAATCTTTTTAAAAAATCATGAAACTGTTGTTCACAGATGCAGAAACATAATCCCCAAACCAGTACTGTTTCCTTTACGAGGTAAGGAAGTACTCTGAGTATAAACTGTATTTAAACTTGGCTTAAATTCTACCTCCTGATCTCCTTTTGAAGCACACACATTGTCCCTTCTTGCATCTCACATGCATCTAGGGATATGAGGACAGTACATCTACACTTGGTTAATTTCCATTGCTAAAACAGCGAGCGTTAGACCATTAAGAGATGTTCACAGGTTGTACATTAGGAATCAGTGCTGCTTTGGGAGTGAGCTGTTACTAAAGGAACCTCCACGTCATCCTCTTTGATCATCCACTATGGAACAAAAATGCTCATGACACGTTCTTTGAGTTCTCAACCCTGAGAACAGTAAGCCAAATATATTTTCTTTATGTTAAAACAACATAAACTAAGCGAGAACCTGATTCATTCATTCTCTCTCTCTGTCTCTGTCTCTCTCACACACACACACACAGAGAGTCACAGACCATACTAATTTTAAAACTTTCAAATTTTACTTTTCAACTTCACTGAGCCAAGTCTATCATTTTCTAAGTGATATCAATACTTGGAATAATTTTTATTAAACTCCATTTTATGGATAAAGAAATTGAGTTCCAGAGGATATATATGACTAGCATAACTTCACAGAGCTTATCAAGTGACTGAGCCAAAACCAGAAACTTCACTCTGCACTTCCCAGATCCTCCCACAGTTCTGACCTTGTAGGTGAACTCAAGGAGAAACTGGTTTTGTAGGACACATAATACCTTGAGCCTGTTCCATAATGTGCCTGATGGTACAGGAATAATCTGTCATTCCCTCTTCATTGAATATTTCAGTTTCTCTCAGACATACTTTACAGAAAATATTGAAACATGACATTGTATCAAAATATTCTGTTTTGTAATTGTTTATTTCATGTTGTGTTAGGACTGAATTCAGGCTCACTCCCTAGCCAAGCCCAAGACTGTTCTTTGGAGAGACTAAATCAGGAGGGTGTTTACAGAACACTGTGCTTCCACATAGCAGCCATTTCTACATTAGCCAGAGCAGCTGGGGTGTCTCAAGCATCATGAGGAGCCCTGCTGGTGTTTCCTTATGGAAGGAGCATGTGAGGAGGGTCGTCAGAGTCTCATCTGAGATTCCAGCCACTACATACTTCCTGCGCATCCTCTCCCAGCTGCATATAATTATTATGCCCATCTGCATATGATCCTGGGAAATGGTGAGTTAGTGCACACACACAGTAGCAGGTAAGCTAAAAGAGGCTCTGTCTATGTATCTGGGAGATATAATCAGAACATAGATATTGTATCAAAAAATTGGGTAGCAATTTTCTTTTTAAATTTTATAATTTAATTGGCTATATAATTTGTTTTATCATCTGAACCTACAAAATAGGCAAGGAATTGCAGCACAAATTCTAATTGTTCTTAATAATAAAAATCCAGAATTAGATATTAGGGGTGAAAGCTGAAGGATCAGAGAAGCAGAGCAGCCAGCCACTAGAGAGACCTTTACCTCTATCAATGCTCAGACCCAAGGGGTGAGTGATCCTGTCCTCAGACTGCATCCCCAGACTGCATCTGTCTCCACCAAACCTCAGACTGCACTGGGCTCCTATCTCCTTCCACCTTATATTCCTCTCTCCGCCCAGCCATATCACTCCTGTCTCCACCTCCCTAGTGCTGGGATTAAAGGTGTGGGATCCCAAGTGCTGGGATCGCCTTTGTGTGAGCTGTTTCTCTTATAGATAGAGTCAATCTCGCTTAGGCCAGGGTGGCCTTGAACTAACAGAACTTGAACTCTGTCTCCCGAGCCCTGGGATTAAAGGTGTGTGCAGCCATTCCCTGGCTTCTAGTGGCTTAGCTCTGCACTCTGATTTTCAGAAAGACTTCATTTGTTAAAACAAAAACAAAATATCATTACAAGGCACTACTAAAAATCATAAATAAGACTAATCAACATGAAACTACTTATTAACAAATTATAGCTGTAAGAAATTAACTGCTGTGTTTTGGTTTTGCACAGAAATCAAATGTATTTTAAAAATAGAAAAGCCTTAGCATTCATAAAGTTCATGTAATTTTGTTTTATGGATTTTAAATTTTATTTTACTCTTTAGAGACGGGGCCTCATATAGCCTAAGACTGGGGCTGCTGATCCTTCCTGCCTCTAACCTTCTAAGGGCTAGGTTTAGAAAAGGGTGTCACCATGCCCAGCATAAATTTTAAAGTCATATTATATACTGTACTTATTAGTAGTGTAGTTGTCTAAAATAGACAGTCTAATGCCACATAGCTACTCTAAAACTAAAAAAAATAATTATGGCTAGGTATGCAGAGCCAAACAGGAATCTAAGGACTCTATCAGCGCTTATGCCAAAATAGCTTATATTCTATTTAAAAGGAATAAATATGGATAGTAAGTGAAGCATTTCAGTTCAAAAATTTCTGGTATTGAAAATAAAGCATGCAAAATTGTTTTCAAATAAATTACCAGATTTTCCATTTAATAGCTCACAAGTGAAGTAAAATCTTAAGGAATGATTACATTCCAAGTTATTTCTTTTTCTAATTTTTAATTAAAATATTACATCATTCCTCCTCCCTCTAACCTCACCCCAACTGCTCTCAAATTTTAGCCTCTTATATCTAGTTATTATTGCTGCATATATGCATAAACATAACCTGCTGAGTTAATTTGATGCTGATTGTATATATATATGATTTCAGGGCAGACCACTTGGTATCAGATAACCAATTAAGGGGCTCATCCCTGAGGAAAACTAAATCTTCCTCTCTCAAGTCATTCATTATAAATTATAGGATTTCTCAAGAGAAGTTGTGTTGATAACACTTTGTTGATGTGCAAGAATCCCCTATGCTTTTACAGGGCCTGATATTCTGGTAAAGCCTCAGGAGAGCAGAGCAAAATTAAAACAAGGAGTAAGTTTGGCAACATACTGACAGCATTACCCCTAAGGATCAAACTTATAAATGCAATCGAGGGAGAGGGAAGGAGGCTATTGCTGTGCTGGGGTGAGGGTACCAATTACCACCAGCTTTCATAAATCAGCACACTCCATTGCTCATATTCGGGTGCTGCTTTTAGGGTACTTAGTGTTTTCTAAACTACTACCATTTTAGCAAATCTTTTAAAATCTTATTTATTTCTCCAAGTGATTGGGATCAAATACTACATTAAGTGTGGGGGTGGAATGAAACAAGCTAACATCCCATCATCCGGGTTGTGTACAGATAGAGTTACTAATCTTCAAAACACACATACAACTGGAGGTACATTTCACCCATGTGAAAACAGAGGTTTGGGAGCTTACTAGGTCAAACAGCTGGTCAAAGCCAGATTTGGACTTTCAAACGAAGACATGTCTGATTCAAAAATGAATACTTTGTCCAGATACCAAAAGCAATGAATCAAAGAAAAGACAAATAGGTTGACGAGTTCCGAATAAGTCAAGAGAGCAAGGGGAAGGGAGACAGAAAGGCAGGCTGCCTACACGGCACTCTGAAGAAAACAGGCTATGGCCGAAGAAGAAATCAGCAATCACTATGGACAACCAGATTGGCCTTCATCCTAGGAAGAACAGCTCCAACCAGCTTACTTTCAGTGTTTCCAGCATGTCATTTAAGATGCCATTCCTGATAGTATACATGAAGGAATCTAGGTCAGCACACTACGGAAATACCGGATCTGCCAAGAGTGGTGATATAAGCCTTATTAATATCCAGCAAACAGGAGGCAGACATAGGAGGATCTCTGTGAATTAGAGGCTAGCCTTGTCTACATAGTAAGTTCCAGGTTGGCCAAGGCCACACTCAGTCTCAAAACAAAGACAAAAACAAAAACCAGAAAACAAGCAAAAAAAA
>LOEQ01000101.1:219324-262091 GCA_001685075.1 Bramus lutescens | reverse complement strand
GGATCTCTGTGAGTTCGAGGCCAGCCTGGTCTACAAGCGCTAGTTCCAGGACAGCCACCAAAGCTACAGAGACACCTTGTCTTGAAAAAAAATCAAAACAAAACGAAAATGCAAGCTCATTTCATTTGGGGCTGGAGAGATTGCTCAGAGGTTAAGAGCACTCTCTGCTCTTCCAGAGGTCCTGAGTTCAATTCCCAGCAACCACATGATGGCTCATAACCATCTGTAGTGAGATCTGGTGCCCTCTTCTGGCATGCAAGCATACATGCAGACAGAACACTGTAAACAAAATAAATAAATAAAATCTTAAACAAGATGGTGACATTGATTTATATCCCTCCATGATTCCTCTTTCCCCACATCCTCTTCAGAGTTTGTCATCATTTACTTGATGATTTCATCCTCACTGGGGTGAGGTGAAATCTGAGTGGACATTTCATTAAAAAGAAAAAACTGTGTTGCTGAAAATGCTATACTCACCTTTGGTGCAAGATACAGAGAAACCAAACTGGAACTGGACTGTAAGCTTCTTCCCTGCTGACCAGCTTTCATAGTGCCAGAGGATGCAATGCAGGCTGCTGGGGGAAGAAAAGGCATCAATAACCATCAAATCCCAGATGATGACCCCATGAACTACAAAACCTACCTGCTAGGCAAGATATGCTCATCACAGCAACAATGGCACAGCTGTTACGGGGCAACTACTCTGAGTAGTTTCCAGGCCTGCCCACCAAGAGGAAATCCAGGCCTGGTACTGTAAACCCAGTTAAAGCCCACGGCCGAGGAGGGAAACTTATTACTGTTAGTTAATCAGGGAAATATCTCTTGTAATGAGCATTGGTAAATACAGAGATGCATGGCTGTTAGAGACACTAAAAACAAGTGACAGTAAAGGTGCTCCACCCTGCAGAGGACAGTCATAGTGCCTGCTTTAAGACTGGCTCAAGAGGGGCAGAGAAAGTGTAAAGGCCCAAATACAGTGAGAAATGCTATGAAACACTGATTCAATCAAGGTAATCATGATCTCACATCAAAATGGGCTTGAGCAGACTGGGCCTGTCAAACGGCAACAACAGGTGAAGTCGAGGCCCAGTTGGCCCTACTTCTCCCTGATGAACTATGGTCTACTGATAAATCCTGGGGGAGAGCCAGAGTTGTCTGTAGTTATTTAGCCACCGATGAGACCACCAAGCTCTAATGGGTGGTTAGAAAGCCCTAGTCACATAGATGGCTCTTGTTCAACTCAGTTTACAAAACAAAACAAAAAGACAAAACTGCAGAAAGGGGACTAGGGTGGCGAGTGATTGTGGTGGGAGGATATAAGAGAAGGGAAGCATGACAATAACCAGAAAGCAATATACACATATATATATGAAATCATCAAAAACAAATTTAATAAAAGATAAATAGCAGTGATAACAGCTAAGATTAATATACTTACAGTATACAAAGTATTAGGGTAAGTATCATATTTAATTATAATAATATCTCTATAATGTGAGTTGTTTTTATCAACCTCATTGTACAAACAAGAAAACTGTCTCTTTCAGTCTTATGTTAAAATAACACTCACTCTCTTGAGCTCCTTAAAGAGAGTGATCTGAATTATTTGTGAATTAAAAAGTTAGTCTTAGCTGGGTGGTGGTGGTGCACATCTTTAATCCCAGCACTCAAGAGGCAGAGGCAAGCAGATCTCCGTGAGTTCAGGGCCAGCCTGGAAGTTCCAGTCAGAGCTGTTACACCAGGAAACCCTGTCTCAAGAAAGAAAAAAAAAAAGTTAGTCTTACCTTTGTATGTCATATGTGTGTTAACACTGCAACAATTCAACAGAAAAGCAGAGAGTTCAGGAGCTTATGCCATGTGTTCATTTCTAATGAACTGTTCCAAATTCATTTTGTATTTCAGTGACATGTGTATGAAAGATATTGAAAAACAAACAAATAAGCCCATAAAGCTCTTAGTAGATCTAAAGTTGGAGCTAACCAGTTGTATTATAAAAGCCACACTCTCTGCATAAAAACAATTGTGAAAAGTATTCAGATAATCAAGGAATATAATTATCTTTTTAAAATTTAGATGCATGGGGTAAAATGCAGTAAGTTACTTAACAAAAAGATGATTGACAAAAACAATAGAAATGAACTTGCCACAAGATGGAGGAATTTTAATTTTTTCAAAGCCATATTTTTTAACCTAAGTAGCGAGGAACTGATGAGGTCTGAATGCTCCAATTTTATTTTCATGATCAAATATCACTGAAAATCAGAATCAAAGAACTACAAGCTACTGAAGCAAATATTCAATTAATCCACTAAAACTGAGTAAAAATCCACAGATATCAGATGCAATGCCTGGTTAAATATAATCAGACATTTTGCTGCCCATCCCACAAAACCAAATGGGTACTTTGTGGGGGGTCTGGTTTTCCAAGACAGGATTTTCCTGTGAACCCTGGCTGTTCTAGAACTCACTACATAGACCTGACTGGTCTCAGACCTGGAGATCTGCCTGCCTCTGCCTCCCAGGTGCTGGGATTAAAGGTGTGCACCACCACCACCCAACCAAACAGGTTCTTTTAAGATATATTTTTATTAATTCTATGAGAATTTCATACAATGTATATTGATCACATCCGCTCCCCATTCTTCCCTCTAACTCCTCCCAGATCCACCTGCCACCTCCTCACCCTTTCTCAGCTTCAGGTCCTTTTTCTCTCAGCAGCACACCACGTCCACTCTGTAGTACCCATACACTCATGGGTGTGTTACCATCCACTGGAGCATGTGCGTTTTTTAAAGCGACCTAAAGACCAAGTCTTCCTATTTCTCATCCTCTCCTCTCTTTTCTCTAGCCTCTAAATGCTTCCATTGGGAAAATGAATCTATAAGAGAACTTGAAGAAAAATGAATTTAATATACAAAAGTAAATTTCTCAAGAGTAAAAGTGGACAAGAATACTGTTAACTTCAAATGGTTATTTCTGAAGTTTGTTTTGGATTTTAATCTCTTCCCATTTCTCCCAACTATCTTCTCATTAGGGAGTAATCTGGTTATTATGAAAACAATATATTTCATATGGATAGTACATTACGGCTTATGAATTACTTTTGTAAAACATTCACTCTTTGATCCTCATATAAGTGCCTTAAGGTCATATGAATAAGGAGTAGCTTTCTGATTTTACAGATGAGAAAACAAGCTCCAGAAGATCCCACAATGCCTGGTTGGTAGGTGCTGAAGCCAGGACCGCAATAAAGATTTGGAAATTCCAGTTCTAGCTCTGCATCAGGGCCTGCAACAAGCTGCTGCTTCCACACAGCTGGCAAAGGGAGGACTAGATGACTTTGTATGAGCAAAGGGTTTGTAAGCCAACTTCTAGCTTCTTCATTTTAAATGGACAATACATTTCAAATTTTAACACTTTATGAGAGATATGAAAAAACAATTACAGAGAAATATTATAGGTAAATATTAACATTTACTTTAACTTATATAATGTGCAGCAATTGGTGATCTTTCTCAATAGTCTAAGAAAAGCAATAGGTTTTCTTAGTAAAGGAGCAAATCTATTGTTAGATATATGCATGTAATGTTAGAGATATGCATGTAATTTTAGATGCATGTATGCAATGAGAGATGTATGTATATAATGTTAGATGCATGCATGCAATGATAGATGTATGTATGTAATGTTAGATGTATGTAATGACAGATGTATGTATGTGATGTTGGATGTATGTATGTAATGACAGATGTATGTATGTAATGTTAGATGCATGTATGTAATGACAGATATTATGTATGTAATGTTAGATGCATGTATGAATTGATAGATGTATATAATGATAGATGTACGTATGTAATGAACAGAAACACCAGTTCTGATTGTTAGAGACACAGGAACCCTGGCATTCTGCTGGCAGAGCACAATTGTTGAAACTTGGCAGTATATCAAAACCTTAAAAATGCTCATGACCCCTCACTTTGTTATTACCTTTTTAATTTATTCTAAAGAAATAACAGACAGTGTAAAGTGTGTTATATAGAGTGATAACAGAACAAATTAATATGTGGATTGATTCAACCAGAGAAAATGAAAATATAAAAGGTAATTCTTAAAACTAATCCAGAAAAAGCATACAAGATCTATTAAGTGAGGAAAACATATTTTAAAAACAATGTGTATGGTAGAATCACATATACACACATATATACATACATAAATATGTGCCTAGGGTGTTTCATCAAAATAGTAATAGTGGGGCTGGAGAGAGGGCTCAGTGGTTAAGAGCACTGGCTGCTCTTCCAGAGGTCCTGAGTTCAATTCCCAACAACCACAGGGTGGCCATCTGTAATGAGCTCTGGTGTCCTCTTCTGGCCTGCAGGCATGCATGCAGACAGAATACTGTATATATAATAAATAAATCTTTAAAAAATAATAATAGTGATTGTGTACAATAGTTTTCCATATTTCTACAACAGAATAAGCTGTATTTATCTATCTTTATCTATCTATATATCTATCTATATCAATATCTATATATTTATACATATGTTTAATTTTAATATATTAGGTCTATGAACAAGGATTAAATTAAATTCAAAAACATCAGAGAGGCTTACAGCCATTACATAGGCATAGAGAAGCACATTTAAAGAATAAAGAAATGTGCCTAAAACAGAAGGAAAGATGAGTCAGCAGAGATAACAATAGCAACTTAATAGGCAGGTGTAAGGAACAAAAATGAGCGTGAGGTGAACGGTACATTTTAGTGGCTGTCATGTCTTACATCATGTCATGACTAACAGAAGATCTTAAAATAGCCAGTTTTCAGAAACGCTGTCATTTAGACATTTGCAGAAGGCAATGGAGGTTTACCTTATTAGAAGCAAAAGCTATTTCTAGACAAAACTTCAAATTGTTCGCTGCTGCACCAAATCAAGAAAGGCAGTAAAAAAAGCCTCTGAGAAAACCACCCCACACCTTATCAACACCCACTTGCTCACACTCACCACACCTTATGGATGTTGTTATGGAAACCAGAAACAGCCAGAAAAGGACAACTGAGTTATAAAACAGCGATTATAAGGAGAGAAATCAGGAATCTCTGGTCTCCAAAGGGAAGAGAAGAAAAATATTTCCCAGAAAATTTCTATAGTGAGCGTTACAGATAGGGGAAATGGCACTGTTAGACCAAGCTAATGTGGCTGAAGTTTAAAGGTAGAGCCAAGGTAAAAGAGAAATTACATTATGGAATAGATAAGCTATATGAGACACATTATGGTGGTATATCTAAAATAAAATCTAAACTTCTTTCCAAGCTCCATATATTTCAGTATCTTGGGTTCCTGCCCCCCCTCTCCAGCCCCCACTTTGTCCCGGTTCCCTAATGTCCCTCTGCACTAACTGTGCCTCCACTCAGAATGCACCCCAGGAAATCTTTTCTACGACTAAAATTTCAGCTTGAAAATCATATCTTCGTGAGCACCTTCTGTGGATGCATGTCACATTGTTATACACTCACTACTTCATTTCTTCTCTCTCTGCATGCGTGCATGCATATATACATGTGCGTGTGTATGTATAGACAGGGTCTCACTATATAACTCTGGCCTAGGACTCACTATGTGTATGTTTATGTATGAGTGTCATGGGTACACAAGAACACGTATGCATGTGCACATGGAAGACAGGAGATATCCTTGGGTACTATTCCTCAGGTACCACCCACTTTTTAAAAGTTTTTTTGTTGTTGTTGTTTATTTTTTGAGACAGGGTTTCTCTGTGTAGTGTTGGAGCCTGTCCTGGAGCTCGCTCTGTAGATCAGGCTGGCGCCGAACTCATTAAAAAATATTTTTATACTTATTTATATTGAATGTGTGTGTGTATTAGATAAGACGTGAAGAAGTCACAGGACAACTTAAGGAAGTTGGTTCTCTCCTTTCATAAAGTGGGTCCTAATGATAAAAGTCAGGTTTGTTATTGTTTGTTTTTAGATAGGTCTAGAACTTACCAAGTACAGTAGGCCGGCTTACCAGTTCACCTGTCTCTGCCTCTCCAGTGTAGGATTACAAGCACGTGCCACTACGTCTAGCTTTTTTTCCCATGTACATTTTTGGGGACTGAATGCAGGTCATGCTTGCATGACAAACCCTTCACCAACTGAGCTACTCCCCAGCACTGGGTATATACTTCAGAGTGAGGAGAAAGCCACACTGCAGAGACAACCTCCATCCGCCATACAGAACCTGAGCCTTTGCCACACACAACACATCTATCTGCCTGTGCCTAGACTGCACACACAGAGAAGGGGTAGCGAGCTTCCCCCGCCCCTGCCCCACACTCTAAAACACCTCACTCTTCTCAGAAAGGGCTGACAGCCTTGATGCAGGAGAAAGACCGAGATGTCAAGAAAAACATGAAATTTTTACTTAACTGTTTTTAGGCTTTTTAAAAAATCAGTTTTCTTGACAAAAAGCACCATCTCTAGGTTAAAGAGTAATAAGATGAATCTGCATGCCTGGAGAGTTCCACTCTTTTACCCTAAGGTATATTACTCTTCAAAGTACACCATGTTTTGGTTTTCATGGATCCTGAGTCACAGAGAGAAATGTACTTTACATAAAAATCAGTATACACCACACACACACACACACACACACACAATAGATCAAATGCTACTTTGTGGCAAATATGGGTATTGTATAATAGACAGGAGCAAGGGATGTCAAGAGCAAAGTAGATGACTGATCTCTTGATACTCCCTTCTCTAAAGCAGAAATACAAGGATCAATGTGATACTGAACACACTGCCTATAGATTCTGTCCAGCACCTATAAAGAAGAAAAGAGGAAGAGGAATGGGGTTTGTGAAGTAAAGATTTGAGAAGGTCTCTACAGGAAAGAGGGAGAGATTAGGTTAAGGGAGGGGGGACTGCTGAACATCAAGGAGATGCGGGGAATGTCTCTTGCTAAGTCACACCTACGCCCATCTGAAGGCATATTCTACCATGTCCAGCCCACCATCCTCAAGTGCTGAGAAGACTGGAGATGAGTTAACTAGAACACTTTAGTGGAGCAATGGGTGAGTTAAAACCATCTAAAAGCTTATTTAAAAAGAAAAATCATCACACCCCTTTCCTATTCAATCACAATTTACGGTGGTGCTCGTGAATTCTAGAAATTCTCCCAGTAATCCTGAAAGACATGTCTGCTAAAACAGAGACCTGGAAAGGATGCGATAACCTAGAAGCGGAGACAGCAGACATCTATTATTAAAGGGTCCTGGTAGGAGATGCAAGGCCGAACTCCACCACTTGGGAGAAGAGACTCCAGTACTTAGGGAGATTCAGATCCAGTTAGTGTTGAGACTCCACCAAGTCGGTAAGCGGCTGCACGCTTGGAAAACGCAAAAGATGAACAATACAAACTTATAGACTGCTTATTCGAAATAATGTCTCATCGGGTGTTCTCAGATCTCAAATCTCTCCCCTTTACTCTCTGTTACATTACTCTAGCTTGAGGTTTCGGTGGCTAAAGTGGAAGTTGGGGGGACTGCAAGAAAAAAAGGGAGAGCAGGAACAGAAGAAACTGCGCGGAGCAAGATAAGGCGGTGAAGAAGGCATGGGGTCGCCTATGAATGTCCAACAGCCCAAAGGCTTGGACGCTCAGCTACCAGGGCCCAGGAGCCTTTTTTCGAGCCTCCTATAATACTCACCATAGTTTGTGGGTCTCAGCACAGGAAATGGTTATCTTTAAACAGGAAGACAACACCACCAATGATCCGGTTACTCTGGCAACACAAGCCCCGCCTTTCTCCAGACCCTATCCAACGCCTCCTCGAACCTTCTTCGTCTCCATTGGATGGGAGTAGCCAGGCCCCTCCCATTCTCGCAAAGATCCACCCTTCACCTCATCGCCCGTGGCAACGCGACGCCACCTTCTCCCTTCCAATGTATTCACTTCCGTTTGGTTATTAGTGACGTGGAAGTTTAATCCTATATACGCCTTGCTTTATATTTTTTCCTTCTTTTTTAAGTAAACATCTTTTCGCTTTTCACTTACTGAGTCGATACACAGTAGACTCTGTGTTTCTACATTTGTTTTTTTTAACACAGCACGGACTGTTGGTCCTTCTCCTTGAGAAGCGCATTCCGGAAACGGAACCCTGAGTAATAGGAAGTGATCCGAGTGAAGCCAGTAGTTAGGTGTCCGGAAGGCCTGGGCGGGTCGGCTTCCGAATGCCAGAGGAGTTTACAAGTTAGCCGGCTGCTGAGGGAGGAAAGAGCCTGTTCGGGGAACACTGAAATAAGAGCATCAGAGGTGAATCCTGGAGCCGGCCTCTGTGACAGGCGCGGTGGGGAGAAGGTCTGGGTTGGAGCTCGGCGGCCATTCATTTTGGATTTAAAGACTGTCCTGGCAAGGTTTCTTCTGATAGGGACAAAGTTGGGATCCTTCTCCTCCTCGGGAATGAGGTTGACAGTCTTGATGCTTCCAACCCGTCCCCTTTTAAACTCAGCACCCATGCTTCCCGACACCCGGTATTTCTAGACAGCGACACTCGCTGTCCTGCCTCGCGTCTTCCCAGCGAAGTTTCTGACAATTTTGATCTCGGTTTGCTGTGCGGTAGAGCTTGTGGTACGTTTTTAGAGCAAGGATTTGTGATGTTCAGGAAGTTAGACAGTGTACTGAGTCGTATGTAATACTGGGAACACTCGGCTTTGAGGACGTGTGTTGAATCCACTTGTCACCTACTCTGCAGTCCAGACTCTAAAGAATAATATATAAGCATATACCTGATTTCCCAGTATTTCATAGATAGATAGTACCGCCTGTCAAAAGGAGGTAATGAAAAATGGCTCCGTTTCTAAATGTATGGGCACTGAAGGCAGAAACAATTAAAATATAACTGTTAAAGTAGAGGCACTCATTGAATATATTGGTATTGCATTAATTCTTTAATATGTATCCATTTCTAGGACAGTCTTGGAGTGCATTTTCGTTAGTTACTGGGAAAATGGCTGCCCTTAAAAGTTTGGAAACCAAAGGTAAGTGTTCCTGTTTTTGACAATAATTGGTTTGGTTTGGGGGGTTTTATTTGGGAGAGGACAGGGGTGTTCGAAACAGGGTGTTTCTGTGATGACTTCCAACACACAGGTACCCACATGCCCCTCCCAAGTGCTGGATTAAAGACGTGTCAGCCTTTTGGGGATTCTTTAGTCAGGTGACTAAGTGCCATAGAGTCCTTGAGAACTATTTGTGTTTCAGATCTCTTCATGTCAGAGATAGTGGTTTCTAACTAGTTTTATCTTAGTTATTTACAAAGATAAAGTTTCTCAAACTGGCTACACAGAGGCTAGGACTTTAACATAATGAAAATCCGGGGTCCTGTTCTCCCCATTGTGCCCGGTGTATACAGTAGTCTCTTTCCAGCTCCACCACGCTTTGCATATCTGTAACATTTAATGTGCCACTGATCAGTCTCTCTCTTTTGAAATCCTTCCGTGACTTCCATGATGTCACTTTTATTTTTGGCAAACATTGTAGCTCTTCACTATCTAATGTAGTAACCATATCTCTGGATGTTTGGATTTAAATTAACATTTTTAATTTATGAGCTATCTACAGACCAAGCTGCTCCATAGCAAACTGTACCAGTTCATTGTTACCTCTTAAGCACTGAAGCAGATCCTTTTCCAGGGCTGCTCTAGTTGTGTCTTGTTTCCTTTTCAGTCTCCTCTCTGTTTTATCTCTTATCTTTTTAAAATTTATATGTATGAGTTTTATCATATGTATGTATGTGCACCACAAGTGTACTTGGTACACACAGAGCCCAAAAGAGGGCATCAGATCCCCTGGGACTGGAGTTACGGACGATGGTAAGCCATCTGTAGGTGCTGAAAACCAAAGCCCAATCTTTAGAAAGAGCAACAGGTTCTCTTAACCACTGAGCCATCTCTCCAACCCCCATATCAATATTTTTAAGCTTTCTGCCTCCTACTCTCAGAGCCTCAGTGACTGATTAGTTATAGAAAAATTTACAAATCTGTCACTATCCTAGATCACAGTTCTTATAATTCAGACCCTGTAGTCCGCTACCATTTATGGAGAGGCCAGAGTCAATGCATATCCCAAAGTGTACTCCGTGGGTATCCTGGGTTCTGCCAGCAACAGTTCTCCAGAAGGGAACTTTGTAGGACACAATTTCTAGCTGTACTCTTCTCTTTCAAAGGGGGTGGAACTGGAGGAAACAGGATACAAAGATCATGCTAGTAGATAACGGCATCTAATTTGTCGGGACAGCAACAGACTATTGCTGGAAGAGTTGTGTAGCATCAGAATAAGCAGGTGGAAGACTGTGAAAGTTATAGCCTGGGAATGAACGGCAATAAGAACAATTAAACGATGGCCATTGTGAAAGCAACTAAGACACTTGGCCAAAAGCAAAACTAAAGACAGTATTATGATTATTTATTAAAACTGTGCCATGAAAGGCTCCTGGGTAATGATATTATTTGTGTTGTCTGTAATGAGTATTAAAGTTAAAAGCATTGGTATATCATTTCATTTTATCTTGATTATATAGTAAGGCAGGTAATGCATCGCTTTGGTCTGTTCTTAGTATAATTTAACTGCTGTCAGTGAAAAAAGATGTTTGTGCTACATGGCCCGAGATAAAGAATACCCATATTTGATGTTGCCAGTTGTCTGCATTTTCTTTAACTGCCTCAGGAGAAAAATGTGATTGCATAGTGTACCAGGAGAGCTTTCTCCCAATCGTGACCAGCACTGCCATCGTAGGAGGGGTGGGTCAGCACTGCTAGGGCTCATCTCAAAGGCAAACATAAAATAGAGAGTTTAATTAAAACAGTAAGATTATAGACTTTCTACATTCAAAATATAACTATTACAGTTAGTTTCGTAGCCAGATAGGAAGATATTTAAATAGTTTCAAGTCCTAAAGCGTTATCTGATTTTAATTCTATAGTGTCATACGGATTGGGTGAAAATGATTCTATGAGCAATTGAGTTTGGAAATGCCCTGTTGAATTGGTTATACTAGCACTTCTCAGTGCTGTTAGAGCACCATTGTATACTGTGAAACTCCAGAAGACATACATAACATGAAAGTGCACACACAAATTTGACCAGGCAACTGTTTATCCAGAGCCAGTAGAGGTAAGGTCTAGATATCACCTTCATGCACGTTAAGCTGATTGTCCATAGCATGTTTCTCTAATGCAATAAGTAAACTTTACTAGGTAATAATGGTAACATTTAAAAAAACATTAAAACTTGGCCTGGTGGCCCAGGGTTGTAATTCCATCTACTTGGGAGACTGAGACAGGAGGATCACAAAGTCCAACATTCTTTGAGCTACATCATCAGTGCAAGGCTATCCTGAGCAACCTAGTGAGATCCTGTCTCAAAAAAAAAGTAAAATGAGGACTGTGAAACAGCTCTGTGGTAGATTGGTAGATTGCTTGCTTGCCATACACTTAAGACCTAGCTTCAGTCCCAGCTGCCCCCACTTCCCAGAAAAGATTATTGTCTTAAAATTTGCCAAGCAACTTCCCCAAAATAACTGTTTGATTGTTTAATTTAAATGTGTTCCAGAGAGTTTGTCAGACTAGAATATAGTGGGACTAAGAATTGATTGAATGTGGAGGAAAAAAGCTAGTTGTTTTTAAAAGTTGTTCACTAACAGTTTAAATGAAGTTAGGTATGTGTTGATGGATTAGTAAATTTCATTAACTAAGCACTTACTTTTCTTTTTCATGCCAAGCACATTTTGTTGGCTGGTGCAATGAGCTGGTAGGAGGTAGCTGTAACTAAAGTAGCTTCCAATAGTCTAGTTTGAAAAGAAATGGAGTTTTCTGAATCCTGTAGTGCTTACAGCATTCTTCAAGCTCCAAGAGACGGAAGGAGGGGGAAGTTTGTGGCTGGACTAAGGCGGTAGGTACCACAGATGGCCGTTATCTTGGCTCAGGAGTTTAGTGTTCTTTCTGTGCCCAGTCATGTGACTTGAAGTACTCTCCTCATGGGTTTACACTGTCATTAATAAGGAAAGTATTTGTTCAGTGGTGACCTATAAATCATGCTCTTCTCCTTCCATAATCTGAAACAAAAATTGATAAATTGTTTGACAAAGTTTACAGTCAGTTTAGTGATTATAAGCAGTAGCTGAATCCCATGTAAATCAATTATTATCCTGGATAACAAATTCTATATTTCTCATTACCTACTTAACCAGTTTCTTTCATCATTAAAAAAGATTTGTCTTGCCTTCTCAGATAAGTACCTAGAGACTGTCTTCAGTTTTACCTTAACATTCCAAAAGCCTAAAGTAGTTCCTCTCTGGCCTTTTACTGAAAAAGTTTGCCAGTGCCTAAGTAGAATATTGGACTGGTGATTTTGCTGTTTCTTCTCATTTCATCAGTCCATGGGAAAGCCAGGATGAAAAGCCCATGACCCTTGGGTCTGTTTAAACTGATCAGTGCGTGAGCACAGGTGTAAGGGAAGGAGCAACCGAGATGCCGATTGCTTCCCTCCAAAGAATGGAGAGCAAGGACTGAGACTCTGCTGTATTCATCATTATTCATAATCACAGAGCTGGTGCCATAGGTTTTCGTCTGAGAACTTGAAGGATATAATTATTCATGGCTGTGCCCTGCATGGCCTAGTGCATATGTAATAAAGGTTTCTATGTGTGTCACTGGAAAGACAGAATGGTAAGAAAGTGCCAGGCCCCTGGCTCATGTTAACTAGACCTGATGAGTTGTTACTCAAGCCTTGAGTCCTTAAGTAAGCAGAACAGTGGGAAGAGTAAATTGAAAGTTGGTTGAACTTCTTCACTAGAATTTTTCATGTTTGGTTTGAAAAGAATTATCTGTCAAATACACATTGTTTCTTAGCCTTTTAACAGCTTTTGTGGTTTGTCTTTTGTGGTTTGTCCTTGAATCTCTATTGTTTGAAGTTCTGTACTTTAATTTTTCCTTTACATAACGATGTTTAAACTCTTAGATCATGTATGTTATGACTTGCCTAGGATTCCATTTTGACTTAAACCATAACCAAAGTATAACACCTGCATCTTAGTGAGCTGGAATGGTGTGACTTTAGTGACGAATTTATTACTGTTCTTGTTAATTTATAGTTAGTATGTGATTCTATGTTCTTAGATGCCAGAAACAAGACAGATAACAAAAAGAAATAGATTAGATAAAATTAGACAAACCTCAAACCACATTTTAAGAATATGAAAAAAAGTCATCCTCAGACACCCAAGTGCTGGATTATAAGCATACACCATTACACCAACTGGAAGTTAATTTTTTTTTTAAAAAAAATCACAAGTTGTGCAGTCAGAAAACTGTTCATTAATACATCACTTTTATTAAGCGTGTGCTCTACTACTAAGTCCCAGCACCCATGTACCCATGTTATTGTGTGTTTGTGTTTCCTATTTTCTATATTAGATAACATCTTAAAGACAGTGGTCCACACTGTCTCACAAAATATCTGGCCTTTATTATTTGCCTGGTACTGTGTTAGTTGTGTGTAACCTCTTGCAGTTCATCATCATAACCATTGCTACTGACTAGTGTGTTTGTCCTTACTATACATTGTGAATTCATCGTTATTCATGTGTCTATTGAATAGAGTATACAAGGCATTTTACTAGGGTCATAATGCATGTAAAATAAATTGAAAACCACCCAGGACATATGACGCCAGAAAGATAATGTAAATGTCATAGGAGTGAGCTTTAGGGGAGTTAGTTTCAAGCACATGTACATATTGCTGATCTCTATGGTTATAGTTAACACAGTACATAGGGCTTGGCTTTATTACATTCCTTCTCAGCACTGCTCTATGGCCTGGCTGTTCCTATTTCCATTTCATGTATTTCAATGTAGAAATCACAGAAGAAAGCTATTTTTCTAGTATTATATTGGTAGCCAAAACCAAATTTTCTTGGATTTTCTGCTAAGAAAAAAGCCATTTACTTAGAAATTTGAAGCATGTCTTTATTAATCTTTTGTTGGCGCATGATGTTTTAGAAATTACTCTTGAATTTTTCCCTTCCTTCTGGTATTGATACTTTAGAACAGAGGGCAAAGCAATGGTGTTTGGCAAGACTTCTCATGGGGGAGATGCAACACTCACCTACTCCCTCCAGATAGGGAGCCCATGACAGACCAAAGAGCAGACACCGCCATAGTCTATCTTAGGGAACCAGTGAGTTTTATTGGCTTACTTCCAGGAACAGAAATGCCTCAAAGACAGCTACATCACCGAAATCCATGCTCCAGCACAGGTGACAGCTCCCAAAAGCTAGGAGCCTGGAGCCCAGGCAGAGCCAGTAGGCAGCTCAGCAGGTTAGAGAGTGTGTTTTCCAGGTTCTCGATTGTTTTGATCCTCCTCCAGGCAGCCTGGCTGGTTTTCTGCTTCTTCCAGGCCGCTTGTCTCTTCTCTGGTCTTGGCTCTTCTAAGAGGGACTCTGAACAACCTTTGTAATTTACTATAGGAGTGGAGAGGCCTAGTGAATCTGGTCATTTTCAGGGACTTCCTGAAGCTAATTTGAGTTGTTTGCCTTCTGGCTTATGGAGCCTTCCTGCAGAAGGGAGTATTTCAGTTGGGAAGGAAACTACTGCATAACATGTAGTTTTGGTGTTTTCTTATTTCTTTTGGTATATTGTCCTTGGCTTGACTTCTTCCTTAGGCATCCTTACTTCGACCCCAATCCGAGGAGCAGGAGATGGAATGGAAACGGAGGAGCCCCCTAAGTCTGTTGAAGTCACGTCTGAAGTCCAGCCCATAAATCAACATGTCCTTCAGAGTCCTCATAAGAAAGTTCCCTCAGACAGCCCAGGAGTTCTTCAGCTCAGAAAGATTCTTACTGAAAAAGCAGTGGAAGTTGAAGCTGTGAGGATATTTGTTCCCAAAGCTGCTATCACTCATGATATCCCCACCAAAAATGCAAAGACTAAGTCTCTAGGCTCTCACCGAGAAGAACTCCACCCTCAGCCAGAGGTAGCCCCAGACCCCAGGAAGGAACTCTCAGAGGCAAAGAAGATTATAGAAAAGCTCAAGAGTTCTGAGAGGAGGCTACTTCAGGACAAAGAAGGCCTTTCCAACCAGCTTCGAGTGCAGACGGAGGTGAGCCCAGCCCACAGCTGCCGTGAGCTCTAATCTTTACCTCTGAACCTTTCAATCAATCCCCTTCTAGGAAACTGTTTTCTCAGAAATGTCATTGATCATGGATTGTCATTTCTCTAAAATGCTTCCTCTTTAATTTCTCATTCTGCCATAGGGCCTCTAGAAAGAATTTCTGTGAGGAACTCAGACTCTTAAGTGTGGTGGAAGTGGAGGTGCGAGGAACTTTAGACAAGACCACCTCTAAGTTATGAAAGTAGGTTTACGTTCATAAACTGACCAAGTCGGTCTTTGCCACTGACAAATTAGCAGCCCTTGTTTGAAGAATTCATTCCAAGTATTTTTGCCTGATACTTAGGGGGTGTGAAATAAGTTACTGTGTATTCATTAGAAATTAATAAGAATCTATAACGTTCAGTCGTATTACTTTATCCTTTGATGCTTAATAAAATTGTCTTTACCCTCACTTGTTTCTCTGTTAAACTTTACATTTTTATATTTGTGTGTGTGTGCACGTACACTATAAGGAGGGATGTATTTCACAAGTGCAGAGGTCAGAACTCTGTGGAACCCACCTGGTTTCCCAGGATTCAACTCAGATCAGGTTGCCAGGCCTTCATAGAGAGATCTCTGCCCATTGAGCCATCTCACTAGCCCAAGACTGCATATTTTTGCAAGGTGATAGTCTGTTACACAGTGGTTCTTATCCAAATATAATTTATATTTAAATCGTTTTTGTTTATATTTAATATATTTTAATATATTTATCTAATTTCTAAGTACAAAATGGTTTATATTTATTTGTAAACATTTTAGAGGATTCAGAAAGAAGGGGCTGGGAGATGGCTTAGTGGCTAAGAACGACTATGCAAGCATGGCGACCTGAGTTCAAATCCCCAGCACCCATGTTAAAAAGTCTGGCATAGCTATACATACCTGTAACATCAGTGCTGGGGTTTTGGGGTCTGGGGCAGAAACAGGATTTCTGGGGCTTGCTAGCCTCCAGACTAGCTGTAGTTTTACTGACAGACTCTGTGTCAAGGAAATAAGTCAGAGAATGATGGGGACATGGTCATCCTTCTCGGGCCTCCACACTCATATACACACACACCATTTTTAAGAGATTAAAAAGAAAATTCAGAAAGACAATAAAAAATGGTAACACCTATAATTACACTGTCTATATATAACTGCATAACTATCCATATAAGTTAATTTTGTCTTATTTCTGGTATTTTTCTTTTCTTAATTTTCTTTTTTATTTGAAAATTGATTTTTTTCATATAATACATCCAATATATCCTGATTATGGTTTCCCCTCCCTCCAAGCTCCTCTTCGGTTCTCTCCTCCCCCCCCCCTTTGTTATTCACCCATTTTCTGTCTCATTAAAAAACAAGCAGGCTTCTAAGGAATAATAGAATAAAATATAAGACAAAACCCAACACATTGGAATAGGCTCCAAAGGACACAGAAATAGATTCCCTGTCATAAGTTTTGTTACAATCAAGTCAGTGACATTTCTTAAACTTATCCATCGTCTTGGTTGCCTTCTTTCATCTAGATAAACCGCGAGTTAAAGAAGTTGCTGGTGGCTTCTGTTGGAGATGACCCACAGTATCACTTTGAACGTCTAGCCCGGGAGAAGAACCAGCTCATTTTAGAAAACGAAGCCCTAGGTCGAAACACAGCCCAGCTTTCCGAGCAATTGGAACGGATGTCAATACAGTGCGATGTGTGGAGAAGCAAGTTCCTCGCAAGCAGGTACTGTCCCGGTGTCAACGCTATTTCCTTCCCTATTGCTTGTTCTCTCACTCTTTTGACTCACAACAAAATAACAGTGAAAATTTCTGACTTAAAATAGTCGAAGCACTTTCTACATTATTTAATTTGTGGCACTTCCCTTCTGGAGGGCCACAGTCTCTCGTTTCCCCTTGGTTCAAAAACTCACTACAGCCGCAAAATCCAATGTGGAAATATCGCAGTCATAAAAGAGCAGATATAGACCCTTCCCCTCCTGCCTGGAGAAAGCAACCTCATTCCCGCTTCCACCCAGTGTGCTCTGTTCTCGTAGCTCTTCTGTCCACGTAAAGAGCTTCTCAACTTCTTTCTCCCCAAATATAAACAGAAAACTGAGCCGGGTGGCAGAGGCAGAGGCAGGTGGATCTCTGTGAGTTCGAGGCCAGCCTGGTCTACAAGAGCTAATTCCGTGACAGACTCCAAAAACTTCAGTGAAACCCTGTCAGAGGGAGAAAGAAAGAAAACTGTTTCATTTCATGGCATATCTGATGAGGCAATTCTGATACATGTAAAGAGCTACATAGTCCAGGCCTCTGAACACACTGGTCCATGGGAAACTCCGCTGTGTATGTTGGGTCTTTGTCCATCTGTCCCCTGCTCCACTCGACTTTTGCACTAATATGAACATGTTTTAGACACTTGTCTGTGTTAGGTTTCTGCTGCCGTGATGAAACAGCACACCCGAGAGCAGCTGCGGGAGGAAAGCTTCCATCTCTTGGGTCACACTTCATCTCTGAGGGAAGTCAGGTCAGAAAGTCAGTGCCATGGAGGTATGCTGCCTATTGACTTGCTCCTCATGGCTTTTTCAGCCTGATTTCTTATGCTGCCCGGGACCACCTGGCACCGCCCACAGTAGGCATCAATCAAGGAAGTG
Source organism: Bramus lutescens (assembly GCA_001685075.1). NCBI lineage: Eukaryota > Metazoa > Chordata > Mammalia > Rodentia > Cricetidae > Bramus > Bramus lutescens. The sequence goes on along the minus strand of LOEQ01000101.1, from coordinate 244,261 downwards.
CTCCCACAGGCTTGTTTACAGTCTTATGGAAGACTCTTCTCAATTGTGGATCCCTCTTCTCAGCTAACTGTTCCTGTCAGGTTGACAGTAAACTACCCAGAATACCGTGCACAGCAGCAGAACTTCATGTGTTTAATAACTGCTAGTTAAAATAAATCATTTGGAGATTTCTCTCAAAGTGCCAAAGGCTTCCAAGTTGTTCTTTAAGAGCATGTTAAGTTCTTAAAACAAGGTATAGAAAACTTTGTAATAAAGTTTTCCTTCTAGTAAAAACATTGCATATTTTTATTTTTTAACACATTCATGTGAAAATATATTTAAATTATTTTTTGAAAAATAAGAAACTTTATTAGCTGTGTAAAAACAGAATGAGCCTGTTTGGCAGGGGGAATACTACATTGTCTTATAGAAAGTTTTCAGAATTTTTTTGAAAGTACAATTGAGTAGTGATTTACTTTCTCTTCTCATTTCAGTTCTTTATAGTTAGAAGCGTGTATCTAATTATCTTAAACTGATCAGTTTAGAGTAGCCTTGGTGTAAGTTCAAGCCTCTCTATAAAAAAGTTAGGTGCTCTTCCATCATTTTAAAAATATTTCAGCTGACCCTGCTGCAGACGTTCTCATGTTAAAATGCTAGAGCTGTGGGGCAGTGTGAGCATGCTAAACCCTGGTGCTGGCTTTTGGAACTGGAATCATGGAGTAGTAGTAGATTAGCCGCTGTGTGCTGTGGTGCTGTGGGGGAACTGTGTGTGAGATTTCATCTTTTTCAGGGTAATGGCGGACGAATTAACGAACTTCAGAGTAGTTTTACAGCGTCAGAACCGAGATGCCCACAGCGCCATCCAGGATCTCCAGAGTGAAAGGGAGCAGTTTCGCCAGGAAATGGTCTCTACCCACAAGTACGGCTCTTGTTCATGTTCCGAACTCTCCTGTTGTCTCCTGCAAGTTTTACTGTCCTCAAAGGTTCCGTTGGATTGTGTGTGGCCCCGTTCTTTAACGTATTGACTGTACTGTAAGTCACACTCTAAAATAGATGCCCCGAAAGGAAACAGCCCTAAAACAGAAAAGACGGGGCTGCAGCTTACATTCCTAATAGCTTTGTGTAGTTTGATAGAATCCAAGTGACATATGCATCTCCCACAGGAGAGCTTTCGAAGTCTTTTTGCAGTATTAGAACATGCCTGCATGTCTTTGCATTCCAGAACAGGCAGAAATTTAAAATAATAATAATAATAATAATAATAATAATAATAAATATTTGGGCAGTGTTCTTTAAAAGGTCTTTGTGCTCTTATATAATTGATTAATTCTCAATCAGTTATCTGGGAAACTAGAAGAATAAAGCAAAATATATCAAAGTGTGGCAATTTGTTAGAGGCAATCAAGGCAATGTTTCAAGGGAAGTGTTTGTTTCAGGCGTACCTGTAATCCCATCATTCAGGAGGCTGAGGCAGAAATTCCTGAATTCCAAGTCAGTCTGGGCTATGGAGTAAGATCCTGTCTTTAAAGATAAAAAGGGAGGTTTATTTGGGGAAATAAGAAAAGTCTCCTTAGTAATTTACTACTCCAAGAAATACAAAAAGCAAATTAAATCCAAATTAAACAGAAGTGAGAGAGTACTAATGATAGCTAAAACAAAAGTTTGATGAAACTTTTTTTTAAAAAAGATGAACTTAAGAAATGTCCAGAAGAAATGCCCAGTCCTGAACTGGCAGTCACGGAGCCTGCATGGGTCTGTGCTAGGTCCTCTGCATGCATGCTGTGGTTGTTTAGCTTGGGGCTTTTGTGGGACCACAGCAGTAGTGGGAGTGGGTGTGTCTTTGACTCTTTGGCCTGCTCTTGAACCCTTTTCCTCCTACTGGGCTGCCTCATACATCCTTGATAGGAGGTTTGTGCCCAGTCTTACCTCATCTTGTTATACATATCTGGTTGATATCTCTGGGAAGCCTGCTCTTTTCCGAAGGGAAATGGGCTCACTAGATCTGGGAGGTGATGGTGGTGGAACTGGGAGGAACTGAGGGAGTGGGAGGCTGCGGTCAGATTGTATAAGAGAAGAATAAATGAATAAGACAAAAAAGTTCTATCCTATCCACTGAGGAAAGGGGGCACATGTTAAGTATTGGAAATGAAATACTGCACGTGATAGATTTAGTAGACATGGCAAAGATAATAAGGGGGTGTTATTGATATCTCTAGCCAATTAAGTCAATGATTTAGATAACTTAAGACATATTTCCAAAGTTTACTTAAAAACAGGTATAGGACGGCTGGGGATGGTTCAGTGGTTAAGAGCGTGTGCTGCACTTGCATAGGACCTGAGTTTAGTTCTCAGCACCATGTTGGGCAGCTTATAACTCCTGGTAACTTCTTCTGGGCTCTCTAGGTACCTGCGCTTATGTACACACATCCAACACACACAAATGATTTTAAAATAAATCATAAAAATAGCAGACATATAAGTTAACCAGCTCTAGCCAATTAAAGCAATTGAGCTTGTAGTTAAAAATTGAATGAAGGAAATTCTAGCCTAGATGGAGCCACTAAATGCTAATAAACATCTAATAAAAAAAAAGAAGCACAGTTGTACACAAGTTCTTCTAGAGCATAGATGGAAAGAGAACAATTTCCAAATCAGTTTTGGGGGTGAGCATATGAAAACAAGCTAGTGGCATAAACAAAGCCTGTAGACTTTCTATCTTTAATGACTATAGATGTAAAAATCTTCATAGCACCATGCAGTGATGGTACACATCCTTAATCCCAGCACTTGGGAGGCAGAGGCAGGCAGATCTCAGTGAGTTTGCGTTCAGCCTGGTCTACAGAGCAAGTTCCAGGACAGCCTCTGTTACACAGAGGAAGCCTGTCTTGAAAAGCCGATAGATACTATCTATCTATCTATCTATCTATCTATCTATCTATCTATCTTAAAAATAAAAATCCTTATTGAATGTTAGTGGAACAAATCCAACAATATAGAAAATAACTCCAGATTTTGGAGACTGATTAGCATCCATATACAACAAGCAAATATGATTACTTAAACTGTGCTACTTGTTGTCATGATTTCCAGGCAACAGTGTGGTAATAGATTAGAAGTGTCTTCTGTCCTATGACCAGACAGCATGAGGCTTGCACTCAGTGACTTCTGAAATACGTTGCTCACTTATTTCCTCTTACTGGTTCTTAGATTTTTTTTCTTCGTCAGTGTTCATTGCTCATGTGTGTTCTGTGCAGGTTTTTGGAGGAGCTCTTGGTCTCCTTGCAGTGGGGAAGAGAGCAGACACACACCCCTAACACACAGCCCCACAGCACAGCAGGGCTAGCACTTGCGAACCACAAGTTGGCAGAAGCCCTGCACGCTCATCTTCTGGGAAATGTTGGCACTAGCAATCAAAAGAAGATTCCAGCAGCAGTAGAATTCGTCAGTACCCCGGCTGAGAAAATGGCAGAAAAGGTACAATGTTTTCTCTTCCTTGAGCTGTGGGATGTGTTCTAAGCTCTGAGATTTTATTTACCTCTTCCTGAAAGCTCCTTGTTGTGCTAGCTTGGCCTGGGGAGCTGTGAAATGTGGAGCCTCACTATTTTCTCATGTTAATAGGCGTGTGATCTTAGTGCAGATTCTTCCTTGACCCTTCAACTTCTTGATGAAACTACTCTATTCTAAGGAGAGAATCACCTTCCCATGGCAGCCAGGAGTCTTAGAAAATGCATCCATATATGTACTCATATGTAACTCATCCTGCCTCTAGGCCATCCATCCTCTGTTGTCTTCCAAATATCAACACAGTCATCAAACAGCTCTCCTCCTGCCTCCCTGACTGAATTCTCTCCTGGAGCACAGAAGATGCAGCATAACCTTTCCATCCTTCTTCTCGAGCCGCTTCCCAAGTTCCATTCACTTCTCATTTCACAGCTAGACCGTTTTTCTCACGTCCCTTTCTATGCATGCTCTTCCGCCTGCCTATACGATTTTCCGTCACCTTTATTGTCCAAGCTTTCAGTGTACTTTGTATTCTTATCAACTATAGCTCTTGTATCATGTTGTTCTGTGTGATTCTTTCTCTGAAACTACTTAAAGGCTGGAAAGTCTGTCTTACTGTGTTTCCTCATGGGCTGGTATGATGTCGCACATAGTAGGTGCTCCACTACTTACTAAGAGGACCAGTGCCTACAAAGTAAACCACTCACAGTCTGTTTGTTCTTTCCTACTATTTCTTTGCTGGGAGGTTATGGCACTGTGTACTTAGCTGCTGGAGAGATCTTTGAGTGTAGCTGGCTTTTCCCCCATTCACGAAACACTCCTCTTGCCCTGGTTTCTGTGGCTAACCATCCTGTCTTCTCTGCTCTCTGCTTCATTGTGCAGTGTTGGGTGTGCTCCAGGCCGGGTCGAGATCTGCTCGTTCTGCTTCTTTACCCTGCCACATTCCCTCTTGTAACAAGACCGGCATCCCTTCTCCTTCAGTACCTTCCGGTCCCATTGCTTCAGGAGCTGTCCTCTCAGAGATAAATGCAGTAACTTCGTCTCCATTCTTCCTTCTCCTGTTTTAATGCCCACCCATTTCTTTCCTCCATGATGTGTCGCAGGATCTCTGCAAGACTTAAAGTCCACCCCGTCACCTTAAGGCTGAGATCTAGAAGACTTTCTGCCAAATCTCTGTCTCCTATTGAATACCCGTAGCATTTTGTTTTTTGCTTTTAAGACCCACAATGTCATGACATATGCCATACTTAGAAGCCATTCTTTTCCTTGCAAAGTTTATAAACATTACTCCTTCTGCCTTTGCTTGCCATCTAAGAGTTAACTAAGTTCCATAAAAATGAAAGGTCTAAAAGCTGAATTTTAAAAATAGAGTATACTTAACAGTGAAGTCCTAAAGCTACATGGAAGCTCTTCCAGGATGCAAAGATGCTTCAGACGTCAGGAGCTCCAGTGTCTGGGAGATGCTGTTAACTTAGAAGAGGGAACGTCTGGGCATGTGAGAGCAGGGAGGCAAGCCCAAGAGCGCCTTTGGATAAGCCCCACCCTGCTGTAGCAGAGGAAGATAGGGCCAATTGCCCTGCCTGCATCCCTTGAAACATCTCTGCTTGTATCATGATTATTTGGGGAACTAAGAGCTGTGACCCAAGGATGTTATCCTTGTGCTTAATTGGATCTTTTTTTCAACCCAAAACCACCTGTTTTGAGTCTCAGTAGAGGAGACAGAAAAAGCCAGGACCAAGGAAGAATGAGAGAACAAAGTACTGTGAACATAGTTGTTAGCATAAAATAGTCTATATAATATTAAAAAAGAGAAATGAAGGGCCATTTATTTTTCTGTAAGTAAAAGCAGCATTTCCACAGAAGAATGGAGGTTCAATCCTCATTCTAAACAGTGGAAAGGGAGAAGAGAGGCAGTGGGTGCATTTTGGCTAAAACTGAAAATTGATATCATATGAGGTATAACTCATAAAACTTCATTTTTCTGTTTTTATTCTTTCTATAGATATCTTTGAAAGAGTATTAGTTTTGCAGTTACTAAAATAAAGGTGGTTAATGTCATAAGTAGGCATAATTGCTGAATTTACAGTGTTTTGGAAGAAGGATAAATTCAAATTCATTCAGATGTTATTTTTTATGCTATAAAATCATAAAACAAAATGAAGCTTTATAAGTAGTTACCTGTCAGTGAAATCTGAGGTCTTCAGTACATGCTACATACGTCTGACCTGACTTCTTTGGACTTAGGTTCTACGTATTTTGGATCCAGTTACCTGTACAGAAAGCTCACCGGACAACCCGTTTTCTGAATCTTCACCAACCACATTACTTACTACAAAGAAAAATATTGGACGCTTCCATCCCTATACCAGATATGAAAATATAACTTTCAATTGCTGCAATCATTGTAAGGGAGAACTCATTGCTCTTTAATGTGTAGTGTATTGGAGGCATACTTAGTACCCAAAATTCATTATTTGGGAACTGGGGTTCTTATGCTAGAAATAAAAACAATTCATCTTTATATGATATATAGCCACAAAGCTATTTCATGTACTGGATTCCAGATTATTTTTCTTAAGAAATGTCTCAGGGTNTAAAAAAAAAAAAAAAGTGAAGCTATATAGATATATTTAAAGTACAAAATACTTCCCAGATAGTTCACAGTGTTTGTGTGTGCTAAAAAGGATTTGATAACTTTCTTTTAGGCCCTAAATTATTATTTTTTTGTTAAATATTTTATATAAACTACAAACAGGTTTCATTTTGGTGTGTAAAACAAAATCAGGCAAACTATAGCCGTCCGTTGGATGTGGCCGCGTCCATCCCTTTCCTGTGGCCTGAGCTGTGAAGAAGGACGCTTAAAAGAAATCCCACCCTAGCTCAGAATTGAGAATAATAGAGGGTTATTTATTTAGGGGTACACTCACAGATCACAGTCCTCTGTACAAACGGGGAATGGGGAACAGCAACCGAATCCTGCAGCTGGAAAAGAGGCTGGACACATACTTTATATCAGCATATATGGTATAAGAGGCCACGCCCAAGTGGGCGGGTAATTTAAAGGCCACTGGTGGTAGGAATTCCTACAGCAAAGCTGTGTTCCTATACAGCAGCAGAGTTCAGTGTGGGGCTATAAAAACCCATTCCTTCAGAGACCATGTTTGCTAGTGTAATGACTGAGGTACAGGAAGCATTCTCTTTGTGCACATTTGGGGTATAAAAGACGCCTTCAGAAACACTGGGGTAAAGGGATGAATCTTTCCAAGCAAATATATTAGGAAACTAAAAAAGTTTTTTGAGCTACAAGAAAAGTGTTCCATGCTGTTTGTTTTTTGCAAGGTGCTCCATCTTCTGCATGGTTGCAGACAGACAACCTACAGGAAACAGTCACTCATAATGGTGTGTGTAGTACAACAAGAGTATCTAGTTTGTTAATATGATGGGAGATGAGTTTCTAGGGAAATGTAATGCATTAATTTACATATATTATGTAATATATTATTATATAATGTATCATAAGATGCCCTTTTATTGATCTTCAAATATTCACAAAAATCTGTCATCAAAAAAATCAGAAATCTTCAAAAGGCAAATCTGGCCAAATCAAAATATACTTTAGTGTCAAAACCTACTATTTTGTCTGACTCTTCTGAGTCGTATTTATAGGTTTCAATGGCAATAAACTTCTCTAGTTTCTTCTTGTGACTAGTCCTTTTTTTCCTTCCAGAATAATGTACTTTGGCTTCAATCTTCATGTGGCTTTTACTATTTACATCTGTTTTGTTGCCTTTTTCTTTCTGTTTGCATAATATAAACTTCTTAGAAGAAAACGGAAATTTTTATGACATCAGACTTGATTGTGATTTCTTGGGTATAACAACAAAAGCACAAGACATGAAAAATAAATTTCACCAGAGCTTAAAACCTTCATACATTGAGGTCCATGGTAGCCCTAAGAACAGGAGAAAAAAAGAACAATTTATACATCTGAGAAATGACCAGAAGACACAAAGAATGCCAATTCAGCAACCAAAAACCTTCCCAGGGAGGAGTGGGCAGAGGCTGGTGATGCCTCAGTCTGTGGAGCACTACCACACAAGCTGAGAACTAGAACCCACATCCAGGTCTCCAGCACTCACATAATACAGATGTGCATGCATCAGTGCACATCTGTAACCCTGCACACATGGAGCAGAAACAGGTGGGTGGAGCTCACTGAGAAGCCAGTCACTCCAGCTGGACTGATGAGCGCCAGGCTGAGAAATCCTGTCTCAGACATGAAGACACCCAGTGCATAAGTCTCTCCTTTTCAGGCATGTATGCACACTCACATGTACATGTACTACACATGCTTGCAAAAAAATGCGTATTATTTTATGAAATAAACATATATATTTTATATACATACAAATAGCAAATAAGCACTTCAGAAGATTGCCAACATCAGTATTGAGCTACATGTAGTCACTACTATTTTCATAAAGATGACCATTAACAAAACAGCAAGACAACAGCTGCGGGCAACTGAAGAAACCTGGAACTCCTGCGCTGTACCAGGAGGAATGTAAAATGTAGCAGCCATTGAAAATACAGAAGTTCCTCAGCAAAACACCAAACCAACCTACCGTGTGGCCTGGCCCGTCATTCTAGGTGGATAGCCAAGAGAACTTAGAGGTTGTCATAGACTCTGGTACCAGCTTTTGTAGCAGCATTTTCATAGTTTATCAAAAGGTAAATATAATCTTAATATCAGTCAATGGCTAATAAAAGCATCATCTATATGATAAGGAATACATTCTAAAACAAATGCGCAGTTGACGCTTGCTACAATTTAGATAAATGCTTCATGAAGTAGGTTAGATGCAAAAGAACAAATATTGGTGCCAGTCTGAAGAAGGGCAGGAAGGGGTGTTTAAAAAAAACAAAATTCATAGTTTTTCAATAATAAGTGAGTGGGGAAAATTACAAGGTGACGGCTATAGGACTCCTACTTCTCTTTCTGATGAGAAGAAGTGAAAACAGAGTCCATAAAGTTGGGAGGCGGAGGTGAGGTGGTTTAGGATGAGTTGGAGAGATTAGATGGGAGGCAGATATGATCAAAACACATTGTATATATGTATGGGATTCTCAATAAGTTAAAAATGCAATAAAATGTAAAAAGTGGAATGACTTATTTCTCCAAAGATGATTCACAAATGGCCAACAATCACACATAGTTGTTTTTTAGGACCATGCAAATCTGTTAAGTATCTGTCAAATCGTGAAATGGCATGTCTGCTGTGGGAAACACTGACAAACTCTACAGTGTTCTACACACTGCATCCTGTCTGCAGCACACATCCAGGAGAAAACACATAGTTAAGTGCATATACATGTGATAGCACACATAACACATAGTGAAGTGTATATTATACATGTGATAGCACACATTCAGGAGAAAACACATACTTTAGTGTGTATACATGTGATAGCACACATCCAGGAGAAAACACATACTTAAGTGTATATACATGTGATAGCACATCCAGGAGAAAACACATACTTAAGTGTATATACATGTGATAGCACACATCCAGTAGAAAACACATACTTAAGTGTATATACATGTGATAGCACACATCCAGGAGAAAACACATACTTAAGTGTATATGCATGTGATAGCACACATCCAGGAGAAAACACATACTTAAGTGTATATACATGTGATGTTCACAGCTGCACTCTTCACCACACCAAAAGCCAGGAGTGTCCCAAGCGATGAGCGAATGAGCAAAATGCTAAACACATGTTACATACATGTTTCTCCATAAAAAGGAATTAAATACTGATATATATTATGTTATGGGAAAGCTTCCAAAACACTGTGCTAAGTGGAAGGAGCCACACGTAAAAGATCATGTTTTTAACTGAAATTTCTAGAATAGGCAAATCCATAGACAGAGAACACATAGTATCAGCTCAGAGTAAGTGTGGAGCAAGAGGCCTTGAAAGTGGCTGGTCACAGGGTTGGACTACTAGGAGTGCTAGAATCATCTTGGAACTACATAGAGAGTTGGGGCTGTCTAATTTATAAATATGCTAAGTGCTGCTTGACTATGGTTTAAAGAATTAGTTTTATGTGAAGCTCACCTCATTAAAAATAGAGGAAAAAAGTTTGGGGCCGCCAATATTTTTGTCTGTCTTTCCCGGCTAACCTACATTACAATACTTGTATACTATCAGATATATGGTAATATTTTTAGCATTTAGAAATATTATTTCACTGTCCCATTCTAATAACTTGCTTCCTCCTGCTCCCAAGCCCAACCATAAGGTTTATCCCATTTCTTCCTATAATAAAACATATCATTTTCTTAAAATTAAGTAAAACAATTACTCCAGACGGGACAGGTTTTGCATTTTTCCCCAAATATCTTTACTCATGAGTCAAGCACTAGGTACCATGCGTCTTCAACACTCATTTTCGCTCCAAAGTCATATCCCAAGCCTATATTAAGTATTGTGCAGTTTGCACATGAATGTCAAAACCAATTGCAGTGAAACCTAAGACTGCTTGGCGTGGTACAAAAGTTGAGATAGGCACAAGGCATAGTGGTCCACACCTGTAACACCAGTACTTGAGGCAGAGGCAGGAGGGTTCTAAGTTCAAGGCTGACCTAGGCTACAAAAACCATATATCCCCAAAACAATCAAGCAGATACAGGAATAAACCATCCTCTCTGCATTTTCCAATTCTTATAAAATACAAGAGGTTATGTAAATGAATGCATGTGTGTGTGTGCACACAGACATGCACACACACACACACATTAGACAAATGGAGATCATAGGGTTGTATTGTGTAAAGCATTCACAAGGACTTTTAAAACACTAGTAGACATATTTTATGCATAAAGTAGAATTAAGTGTAGAAAAACTATGTTGTTGCCTTTCTATGGTACTGACAGATGATACTTGCTCTACACTCTAAATCACCAGCACTAAAATCCAACTTTGTGTAAAGTCTGGATAGAAACTTGTCATTCTGACAGGTTCTACTGAAAGATTTAAGTGTTTATTACATTTACTTATTTTGTGGTGGGGATGTGGGACATGTGTTCCCCTGTGTATGTGATGGTCAGAGGACAGCTGGCAGGAGCTAGTTCTCTTTCCACCATGTGGAGTCCAGGGATTGAACTCAGGTCATCAGACTTGGTGACAAGTGACTTTATCAGCAACCATGTCGCTGTCCCTCTATTGCGATATTTTAAATGATCGCAGGAACTATGAATGGAAATGTATGCCTTTCTTCTGGACTTCTGGGTAGAAATGTTAATACAATTTATGGTAGAAGACAGAGTCCCTTCATTGTTCAGTTTGCTGAACAGACTGCAAGGCAGCACAACACATTCAACACTGTGAGAGACATTTATTTTGTGTTAGTGTGAAGACAACATAAATTCACCATCAGCATTACCAAAAGACAAATCCCACTCTGTAATTTAGAGTATTGTCGAGACACAGGCTCCATGGGAAATGACATCCAAAACTCTGGTGACAGCAGCTTCAAATACAGGCTTTCCCAGACAGCTTCAGTTGTAGTGGTCAGTAAAGTGGAAAGACTTGGCTTCGGGCATGTTGTACAGGTTGCTCTGTAGCTGCTTGGAGCGTCGTGCTTCCAGCCGGAGCTGCCTGGCTCTCTCTTTGACAGCCTGTTGCTCGGCTATTTTTTCTATCTGTTTTCTTCTGAGCCACCTGTAGAAAGAGGCATGGTCAGATTTGGTGACTATCATATTATAAGCTTCTCATCTATGAACATACAAAATTAACAATTTTAATAATGAAATGGGGTCAAAAGACAAAATTGCTAAAGTGGTAACTAAATATTTCAGGCTTATTTCCCAGGCTCATTCAAGAAGGAAGTTTATACTTGGGATCAAATGCCACCACCCGACAACAGTGTCTATTTTCTTGTGAATAAGTTTGCAAAGAAATATCTAGAAGACAGGTATTCTAGTGCTAATAATCATGGTTAGATTTTTGGATGGTGAAATGATCGTCCTTGTCCTCAATGCACATTTACTTTTCCTTTTCTAATAAAAGGTTTAGAAATATATAGACAGGAAGAGAAGGAAGAAATGAAGGAGGGAGGAAGGGGGAAGGATGGAGAGAGGAGAGGGAGGGACGGAGGAACTTCGTACAAGTGGAGTCAGCTTTCACTGCATTCTCCAACCTTCCCAAGGCTAACGCTCTGAAGTGGGGTCTGTACGCTCAGGACCACAGAGGATACAGATAACAGAAGAGAGACCGTGCTGGCTTTTCCACACTGTGAAGGTGTGGTGACCTACTGTTTAAAGGCCCTCTCACGGCCCTCCGTTCCTCTCAGGAAGAACAAACACTCCTCCTGTTTCCTGAGCTCCTCTGTCTTCCTTTCTCTCATCTGCTCCTGGTGCTTTTTCTTAAGCCATAATCGGAAGGCCGCTTGTGGGTCTCGGTTCATCTGCTGAGTAGGAAAAAACACAAGATTTGCTTAATTTAGATGAACTAACACTGCCTCTTAAAGCCCTAATGAAGTTCTATAAGATGGCAGGTTCTCAATTCAGTGTCTGCAGAACACCAACTTCAAGGTGCATTCCTAGCACCCAACTCAGATGCACTGTTTCCTCCACCAGCCCTGATCGTGCTCTGAAAGGAAGCAGCCCTGGCCCATCTCATTTCTTTCATCCTGTCTTAGTTAGGGTTTTCATAGCTGTGGCCACTGCAGCTCTTATGAAGAAAACACTTAATTGGGGTGGCTTACAGTTTCGAGGTTCAGTTCATTATCATCATGGCAGATACATGGCAGCATGCACACCTGAGGTAGCTGAGAGTCCTACATCTTGCAGGCAACAGGAAGTCGACTGACAGACACACTGGGCAGTATCCTGAGCAGAGGAAACTTCAAAGTCCGCCCCCACAGTGACATATTTCCTCCAAGAAGGCCATACCCACTCAAACAAAACCACACCTCTAAATAGTGTCACTCCCTATGTGATTATGGGGGGCTAATTACATTCAAACTACCACACATCCTATTGAAGCAAATGGGGAGTGGAGCTTAGGAGCCTTTGGGTGGCATGCTCAGTGTCCTGAGATCCACCCCCAGCACAGCCACAAATAGTCTTACTGAGAATCAACTAACAGAGAAAGTAACAGCTTGGTTCTCAAAGCAAATTCTTTGCCTAATGAAATACTTTTCCTCCAAAGATACAATCATCTAAAATTAAGAATGGAATGGGTTGTAGGCTTTGGAGTAGTTTCTGAACATTCCATAGAGCACAGATTGTTAATGTGTAATTTAACACTGTGTTAACCTTTTCCTTAAATTCTACATTCTTCAGTTTTAACAGCATCTGTCAGAAGATACTTAACTGCTAGGTACATCTTCAAACCTATAATTATTGGGACTGGAGAGATGGCTCAGCAGTTAAGAGCACTGCCAAGCTCTTCCAGAGGACCCAGGTTCAGCTTCCAAAACACATGATAGCTCACAACCATCTCTATCTTCAGTTCCAGGGTATCCACTGTCCCCTTCTGGCCTTCACCAGCACTGAGCATTTGTGGCACACAGACATACTTGCAGGCAAAATACCCATACCCATAAAGTGAAAATAAATCCTTGAAAAATTAAACTAATTATTGCTGAATGTACACACACACACACACACTCATGATCTCTTTTTTCATAGTATATATCACTTAACATTTTATTTTATATTCCAAATTTTTTTAATATTTTTTTTTACTAATGTGTGTGTCTGTGTGTATATGCATATGTGTGCAGGTGCCTGTGAAACAGGATGGCATTAGATTCCCCAGAGCAAGAGTTATGGGCAGTTGTGAACCACCTGGCCTGAGGACGAGCAGCCCCACTCTGGTGCACCACAACAGTAGCAAGCACTCTCAGGTGCTGAGCCATTGCTCCACCCTCTAGGGATTTTCAGATGTTAAGAACCCCGTCCTCCATGTGCTCTAGAAGGCAGAATATCCCTGTTTTGGTTGGGACTCTATTCCTGTACACGAGACAGCACGTGCCATCTAATAAGCAAGCAGAAAAACTGCTACAGTGGATACATGGCAACTTTACTTAGCATTTCTTTGATTTTAAAAAGGTTTGTATCATTTTTCATCTGCTATGGTCACCCGTAGGGGAACTTCCTATCCACTCCTTTACTGTTTTTTCAACTGGGACACTGAAAGTTTTGCTCTAACAATATAAATACTGAAAGTATCAATATTTTTTAGTAATTTTGAAACACCTAAGTAGCCTTTTGTGGAATTTTTATTAAAATAATTTATTAAAATAATAAAATAAGAATCCCTTTTTATTGTTTTAAATTAATGTGTATGTGTACACGTCTGTGTGTGGGTATGTGTATATGTGATTGTAGAGACCAGAGACATCAGACACCGTGGAACTGAAGCCACAAGCAAATGTGTATGTGTACACGTCTGTGTGTGTGTGTGTGTGTAGTGCCTATAGAGACCAGAGGCATCAGACACTGTGGAGCTGAAGTCACAAGCAAATGTGTATTTGTACATGTCTGTATGTGGGTATGTATGTGTGTGTGTGTGCAATGCCTGTACAGACCAGAGGCATTGGACATCATGGAGCTGAGGTCACAAGCGAATGTAAGGCATGTGTGGGTGCAGAGAGTTGAACCTAGGGTCTCTAAAAGAGCAGCTGGTGTTCTCAGCTACTGAGTTATCTCATCAGCCCTGAGGAAAATAAACTTTGAGGAGCAATGCTAGCCAGGGAAGCAGATGGGTTATCCTCAGACCTACAGTCTCCCTCCTCTCCTCCAGATCCAACCCCCAGTCTCATCTCCAGCTCTGTAGCAGACCAGCTTCGGTAGCCTCTCCTTCCTCTTTGCCCCCATTCCTGGGGGACTAAGAAGATCTTGGTGGCACATCCTGCTTTACTCTCTCCTTTGGGCCCCTTCAGCTCCCCCACCCCAGCCCAATGTCAACTCCCAATACCCAAAAACACATCCTACCTGAACCCCCAGGGACCACACATGGCAGAACCTCAGAAGCATTTCCTACCACAGCCACCACACTCTGCTCAGAACCAGAGGGCAACAGAAGCCAGGTATGGAACACCCATCCAACCAAGACAAGACCAGATGTCAGCACTAAAATTTCAATTTTCCCAAACCCAGATGCCTAGATAGAAGTGTGAAAACATGATCAGCAACAGCCAGGACAATATGTCTCCACTACAGCCTAGCCACCCTACTACAATAGGCCCTGAGAAATGCAATATAGAAGAATCACAAGACAGGAGCTTCAATGTAGCCTTTATGGATATGTTAGAGGTCCTTAAAGAAAACATGAATACATCTATTAAATCTACAAAAACAGTGGAGTGAAATGAAGTAAACAGTTCAAGACTTGCAAGTGGAAATAGAATCAATAAAGAAAACCCAAACTGAGAAAAAACTGAAAATAAAAATTTAGGAACTCTAACATGGACCTCAGAGGCAAACATCACCAACAGAACACAAAAGATGAAAGAGACAGTCTCAGGCATTGAAGACAAGATAAAAGAAATGGATACCTCAGTCAAAGAAAATATTAAATCTAAGAAATTGCAGGCGTAAACCATCCTGGAAATCTGTGACACTATGTAAAGACCAATTCTATAAATAATTGGATAGAGGAAGAAGAAGAAACCCAGGTCAAAGGCACAATTTTTTTTAACAAACCATAAAAGAAAAAAAAATCCCTAACCTTAGAAGTACCTATCAAAGTATAAGAAACATACAGAACACTAAATAGACTGGACCAGAAAAAGTCCCCTTGGCATATAATAATCATTAAATGTACAGAACAAAGAATATTAAAAGCTGCAAAGAAAAAAGTAATATATAAAGGCAAACATTAAAATTACAGCTGTCTCAATGCAGACCCTAACAGCCAAAAGGTCCTAGACAGATTGCAGCAGACTCTAAGATCAGACTACTATACCCAGCAAAACTGTCAATCATAATAGATAAAAAAGACATTCCAGCCAGGTGGTGGTGGCATATGCCTTTAATCCCAGCACTTGGGAGTCAGAGGCAGGCAGATCTCTGTGAGTTCAAGACCAGCCTGGTCTACATAGGTAGTGCCAGGACAGACTCCAAAGCTACACAGAGAAACCCTGTCTCAAAAACAAAACAAAAGACATTCCATAATGAAAATTAAATTTAAGCGGTATCTATTTATAAATACAACCCTATAGAAGGTGTTAGAAAGAAAACTCCAACCTAAAGAGGTTAACGACATGCAAGCAAACTGGGAATAAATGATTCTAGACCAGCAAATAAAAAGGAGAAAAAAACTACACTACCACTACAAAATAACTGAAATCAACAAACACTGCTCATTGATAATTCTCAAATTCAATGTCTCAATTCCCCAATAAAAAGACTACAAAGATATTGCACATCCCTTGAATCTTAAGAGCTGAAACCTACAAATATAATAAACACTATGTAATAAAATATGATTTTTAGACTAGAAAAAATATTTATAGGAGATATAATGGATAAGGAATCAAAACCCTTAATATAAAACTCAATGAGAAAAATAAAACTGATTTTGATCCATAATTCCGACTGACCAGCTGCATAAGTGTACATAACCTTTTCTTTCAGCTCAATGAATTTACTAGAGAAATTCACAGAACTCTGGGAAGAACTTACCCTTCAGGGTTCACCGTGTTACTAAAGGATATAGGAGCGGCCAGATGTCTCAGTGGGTAAAGGAGTCTGTTGCCAAGTCTAACTATCTGAGGTCTATGCCAGGCACCCACAAGGTGGAAAAAAAAGAACTGGCTCACAAAAGCTGTATTCTGACCTCCACAAGAAGGCTGTGACAGGCACAGCCACCCCACCCCTGCAGCACACACAGACCTTTAAAAAGGAATGTGGCTGGGTGTGAGTGAGCCACACCTGTAGCACTAGCACTGGGGAGATGAGGCAGAAAGAAACCAAGTTCTTCGCAAGCTAAAAGATACACTTGGCACTCCTATTGCACAGAGGCTAGCCTGGGGCTATATGTCAAGGCTGCTTAAAAAGAAACAATAAAACCAAACAACAGAAAGAATGTAAGAAGAGGGGCTAATAGCTCAGAGATAATGCTGCCCTTGCTGAAGACCCAGGTTCAGTTAACTGGACCAGTGTGGTAACTCACAACCACCTATAATGCCAGTTCCAGGGAATTTGATGACTTCTCATGGCCTTTCTGGGTACTAAGCACACATGTGGTACACATATATTCCTGCAGAATATATATACCCTCTCTAACACACACATATGAATAAAGAATTCAGAAGAATGGAGTTCATTGAAAAAGGCAAATGAGAAGGGCCTTGAAGTTCCTAGATCTGCTCCATGGAACAGCAGTGCCCAATTTAACAAAACAGGGAGCTCTTCAAACCCCTGGGGTCAGGAATCTGTTGAAGGCTTCATAGAAGATTTATGGATTAGCCCAGGTTAGCCTCTCCCTCCCCACTTCCTATCCTTGAGGAGGAACATGAATTTCCAAGTCCTGATCATGACTTAGTGTTTCTAGACATCAGCTCTCATCCAGAGTTGTTCCTTTAGAACCAGACATGCATGGCTCAGAAACCCCTCAGGGATGGTACTCCTTGCCAGCAACCAGAATCAAAAACCAAATACTACAACAAAACCAAATACTAGAAAAAAAAAAGACCCACTTAGCATCCCGGCTCTTCCAGTAGCAACACAGGATCTTAGCAGCTCTGGGCAAGAACTAAGGATGAAACCAGTATTCATATCTTTTTTACTATATCACAAACACAAACCTGCACACACACACAAGAATGGATAGTATTAACGTCAATACAAACTAAATTAACGTCAAGACAAACTACGAAGATAAATCACACATGGTGTTAACTAAACTGGTAAATAAACTGTGGAAAATATATCACTCACTAGCCTAGCAGCTAGAAATTGTTTTAAACTTGGATGGCTGATTACACGTCGCAAAAAATTAATTATCTGAACATTCAAAAGATTTAAATTTTACTCTGAAGGAACCTTCCTTGTAGTCGTTTAATGTTTCTCACATAATGTGCAGCTTTACTGAAGCACAGAGATACTGAATATTGAAAATATTGAAACCTATCGAATCATACATGAGGAACAAGTTATTTAAGAATGGAATAGAAGTTAGATGGTTAAAACAAAGTGATAGCTAAAAACAAAGGCCTAGAAAGATGGCCACGATGAAATGAAAGCAACCACATAATGAACTTTTAAAAATAAAATGGGTAAAAATTAAAAATAATATATGGTATGATTTCATTCTTAATCATTTATGTGTATGCATGTGTATCTGTGGGTGCCCAAGGCCTGGCATCTGATCCCCTGGAGCAGGAGTTACAGGTGGCTGGGAACCACCCAGTGTGGGTGACGGGAATGAACTTGGGTGCTCTGAAAGAGTAGGCGGGGCTCTCAAAAGCTAAGCCAGTCTTTCAGCCCCTGTATTTCAGGTTTCTTTTTTTTTTTAATTAATTTTGTGGAGCTGGAGAGATGACTCACTGGTTAAGAGCCTTGGCTGCTTTCCCAGAGGACCTAGGTTCAGCCCCCATGGCAGCGCACAGCTGTCTGTAACTCCAGTTCCAGGGCATACAATGTCCTCTTGTGACGCCCTCAGGTACCGGGCACAAACACAGTGCACAAACATACAT
This sequence comes from Bramus lutescens, assembly GCA_001685075.1. Lineage (NCBI taxonomy): Eukaryota > Metazoa > Chordata > Mammalia > Rodentia > Cricetidae > Bramus > Bramus lutescens. The sequence goes on along the minus strand of LOEQ01000101.1, from coordinate 226,059 downwards.
GTAGGCAGAACACTCAGACACATAAGTAAAACAAATTAAAAATTTGGCATTTTTAAATTTGATTTTTGACAACTCTCAAGCGACACCAGTCTGTAGGTTTGTAAGCAGAAATGTGTGTATATTCATCCACTTTAAATGTTACGATTAAAACGCCTTGAAATATGAATTAATAATTTCTATTTTCTGTGCTAGGTAAGTTGGAATATTGGAATACAGTTAGAATCATCTGACTTTTGCCAGGCTTTGAGGAAACGACGGAGCCGTCTGTGCACAGGGCACCTTCTGCAGGGCTAGGTTTGGGTCCCGGTTCCTCCTCCCGACTCCCTTTGGTATCTGATGCTGGATCTCACAGGGGACGTCACTCACCCTGCTGTTCATGTCTTCGATCTGCTTTGCCCGCTGGACTCTCCGCATCTCGATGACCTGCTCTCTTTTCTTCTGCAGCCATGCTTTGAACACCATCTCGTTCTCTTTCTTCTTCTCATTCTCTTCCTCTATTTTGCGTTGTTCTTCCTCGGAGGGGGATCATGAAAAGGCGTTAGTGGAAAGTTCATGAAGCCGTATGTGAGTCGAATAGAGCCATTTTGAGTTCTGAAATTAAGATTCCCCACCTCAAAACTTTCCAAATGAAAATTTCTCTCTTTCACACATAGGGTGGGCCTCTAATTCCTTTAAGAGGAAAAATGAAGTTCTGTAAAGCAGTTAAGCCAGGCAAGTGTACAGTTACATGGTGTTCCTTACAGGTCATTGAGAATGCTATGCATCGTTTGTCAACTCTTAGGTTACTTTTGGTACCAATTAACTAAATTACTTAAATGCAAACAACAGCACATTTTAGAAGCACTATCCATTGCCTGAGTGTTTGTCATCGTTAATTATGATGAAGGTGATGCAGCTGTGAAATAAATACTTTACTCACTCAGAAATGTGCGGGAAAGACAGACAGACAACAAAGAATGTGGCACATGCCCTGTTTTAAAAACACTTTAACCAATGTTGGGAATGTAGCTAGTTGATGGAATGCTCCTAGCAACCTTGGTTCTATCCTCAGAGCAGCAAAATACTAAAATTAAAGCAATAACTGAGCTTAAAAAAAAAACAGGAAACAGAAAAAAACACGTCAAAATTTGAGTCTTCTGATAAGGATACAAGAGTTATGTTGTTTTATAGGTGTTTGAAATTTTTTATTAAAATGTTTTTCAGCTCATTGATGTTCCTAAACTAGTATTTTTGCTGCTATCAGAAGCTCACTTAGAGACTTGGTTAACTATTAAGGAAAAATGAAATTGTGTCTCAATTACTGATCTAACTGTTATAAAAAGAAGCTATCAAAACCTGAAGGAAGCTACTTACATCCATTCTGTAGATCTGTAAGGTAGTCACAGAGAGGATAAGAACAGAGTGTAGTAGGAAAGGCACCAAGCTACAAGTTAGATATGAGCCAGAATCTCTGTGATTGTACAGTGTCAGTGTGGCTGTGGCATTTGACTTCTTCCTTGCTATTCTCGTCATGTGAGATTTCAGGTGGCATTGGGAAGCATTTCATTAGAGATATCGGGCTCTACTCTCCCTTCCCCAGTAGTGGGGCATGCTAGACTAGACACTGCCCCACCACTGAGCTCCATCCTCAGCCAAGCTCCACTCTCAATCTAAAACTAAAATCCCAGAAATCAAGGAATTGTAGACACAGGAGATATAGGAAGTGCACACAGATAAAATAATGATAATGCAAGTTAGCATGTTGCCTCTATTTGGTGCCTTCCTTTTGCCATGTAAGATTTGATTCTCACCTATCTCCTACAACCTGCATTCACATGTCACCTTTAAAATGACAGTGTCATTTCTGAAATCTTGTCTGGCTCTAGTGTAGATGTTCTACCATCTTTGTGTTGTTTACGAGAAAGGGTCAAGGTAGTGACAGTGTTACACACACACATACACACACACGCATGCACACGCACACACATACATGCACACACACTTTCAACACTTATGCCAGCGATTTAACAACAGTAAAGTAAATAAGTAAATCCCTGCCTTGTGTCACTGATAAAACAAAAAAATACACCCCCCTTCAACGCAAATGCCCACTTGCCTTCCTTCTTACCTCCCTCTTTAGCTTTTCTCTCTTCCGTTCTAGCTGCTTTTGGAGTTCTTTCTGCCGTGGCGACAGACAATACGTTGAGGTCGCTGGAGAGACATTGGCGGACTGTATCCTGTGATTAGATCTCCTGCTTCTTTTATTTAGATCTGGGTTGACAGCAGAGCTTGGACGAATCTTGGGGCTGGGTGGTGGCTGAAGGACTCGAGCCAGTGGCTCTTCTGTTGGGGAGAGAGCCACAGTGTGAACCTTTGCCGCAGGCTCTTCTGTCTTGACACCACCAGCAGATGGGGTGGGAGACCTGAGCAGCAACTGGGGGGTTTCATTGTCTGTACTGTTAGCACTATTAATGGGAGGCAGAAACCCCTGACTCTCGATGTCTTGTAAATTCATAAGTTCAAACTTCCCGTCTCTCTCTACCAGTATCTTCCTATCATTTTCTTCACAGCTGTCATCAGGAACTGACAGGAGCACTTTCTCTTGTCCCAGTTCACCAGAAATGCATAGCTGAGACAGTTTCCCAGACATATTGTTTTCGTTTTCTGAGAAAGCTTTGCAAGTGTCACTGTCTTCTAACGGTGGGACTTCTAAATCAACTAACTTGTCCTTGAACTTCAGTTTTCGCTCCCTTTTATCGTTCACAGGCTCTTGATTCTGTAGGATCTTGTTCGCCTCTATAATTTTCTCCATAATATATCTCCTTACTTCCTCGTCCTCTTCTTCCTCCAGCTCTTTCTGGTTTTCCAGTTTGAAGTCCTGGAAGGAGTTCTCACTGTCTGAGTCTGATATGGGATCCAGGGGCTGAATGCTTGGGACAGAAATGAAGTCATTTCTTCTGAGTGAGGCCTCATCCTTTACAGGTTTATCTGGATCAGAGAGCTGTTGGCTGTGTTCTGTTTCTGGTTCATCTTCTTTAAATTCCTGATCAAGATCGTCTTCCTTCTTGCAAGCCATCTTTAAAAGACACATGAGACTCTACTTACCAGTGAAATTGAGATTCTGGTCGTTTATATGGGGGGACTATTGAAATGGATTTTTTTTTCTGTTTATGCGGTTTATTTTATACACAGGGGAATTTAAGTGCTTCTGGCTTACACTTTACTTGTAATATTATAACCCATACTTTGAGCACCTCAGAGAAATACAATGAGTCCTCATTATCACGCTCTAACTCTTCAGCTCTATGCGTCACATCTGGAGCTGCTCCAGCTGTAAGGCATTGTTTCCACCTCGCCTCTCAGGAGAGCTCTGCCTCCACTCCTTCTGGACACTTCTAACATGATGCATGAAACTCACCTCAGAAAAGCTTCACTTTTGCCTTTTCCCCAAATATTCTGCTTCATTTATGACTTTACTAGGTAACAAATCAATATGGCATTAAGTCTATAAAACCACTGCCTTCATTTCCTCAGACTCTCCCCGTTAATTCCCTCAAATCTGAATAATTATTCTTATTGTTGTCCTTCTAAAGTCGCCTCATTTGATATCCAGTCATATTCTTTGTTACATCATCATTTATTGACACTAATTATATATAAATATATGTGCTGAGTGTGTGTGCACATGCGCATGCAAGAGCATACTAGCAACATGAACAGCTGGGGAAGGTTCACGTTTCCTGGCTTTCCCTATCAATAGCACAGCATCCTGGGTAATATACTTCTACAAGTGTGTGTGTGTGTGTGTGTGTGTGTGTGTGTCTCAGATCAATCCTTTATTTTTTCCTCTATCTTCATTACTGTACCAAAGCACTAATTCTGTCTTAAAGTTTCAGTTATTAGCTGGAAGATTATATTTTTAAAGGATTTATTTATATTAAAAGTATAAACTCATGATTTTTTCAGGCTTTCACCTTTGATGTATAAAATCATGTTAATTACTTATTTATTTAGATTAAAATTTCATTATCACTTGAGCTTTGTTAAATGCATTTTAATTCTCATTCTCATTTACCCAAGCTTTAAGGCACAGAATTTAAATCCTCTGATGTCTCCACTTCTTATCTCCAGGACGGGGATAATGGTATTTAGTCAATACACATCAAGAAAACATTGTGAAGTTTAACTGCGATACCATTAATGGAAAACCTCCCAGGTGGCAAAGCACTTTCCGAATGTGACTGTCACGCACACTATTGGCGGTTTACACATACCTCTATTATGCCGCCATTACTTTTTTCTTTATCATTGATCAACCACTCCAGGTCCTTCTCAAAGTCATCCTCATATTCCCCACTTTCTTTTGAATCAATAGCTTTACTTTCATCCATTTTTCCACTTGTCAATGAACAATGCTGTAAGATTTAAAAGATAAAGGTGTGTGTTTAGCCAGTTTAGAGGTGGCATGGAAACGGAGATCAGTGTCGCAGGTAAGGTAATTACCGCGTAGAAACGTGTAACAGGAAGTGCTCGAGGTAAGTGTGTTTGTACACACCCCTCAATGGCAACGCATTTCCATAGCAGACATTTCTAACAATGCTTCCACTCCTCCCGTTCTCCCACCCCCAATCTATGAGATTTCTGCGGTAGATAAGAAGAGGCTTAGAAAGGGATTTCTCCCATCTCCTGCCAATCAGCAAAACTGCGGCAGCGAATGAGGCAGTTTGGGCTTTGTGTTGAGGTTTAGTTCTTAGCTATTTGGATAAAGAAGGAGTCAGCTAACTGGATAATATTCATTTCTAAAATATTAATTGTATTCTTTCCATATATTTAATTTTCACATTCCTTTAAGCTAAAAATATAAAACAGGCTTTCTTGACATCTCAAAGATAAGGCTTCAATAACTTCTCAATGAGAAGTTGAGGGCAATAACATTTTGAGGTGACTTGGATGAGCCAACATCAACCTTCAAGACAGGTTAAATTACTTAACAATCTACCTCTCTGCTATTTTAAAATAAGGGCACTATGAATAACCCAGAATAAAATAAAATTTGCTATAACACAAAAGGCATACAAAAATATTTTTGCATGCAAAAATCTATACAAAATGCTATTTTTCCACACTCATTATGCCTTGGCATAATCAACTTGCTTTTCACAGAAAGGGTACTGAAATTTATTAATATGTTTAATTTATTGTTAGAAGAAAATGTCTGTAGAACTAACTCCTCAATGTTTTCCCTGAGTTTTATAATAGCTCTGAACTCATAAATAACAAGCATGAAATAGTTCATACTTCTGAGCTATTAAACAAAGACTTTAATGCATCATGACTTAGAAAAAAATATTACCTATATAAAAACTAAAATGCTAAATTCAAAACCAGAATCAGTATAACAAATAAAAATACATCAGACATATTAGGAGCTATTAAAGTCATACAAATATAAGTTAAAAGAAAAAGGCATAGGGAAAATGAATGAGAAATAAATGAAACTGCATCAAAAGAAACACTGCCTCCAGCTCTTGTGTCAACAAAAACAACATAAGCAGGAGCTCTTGTTGCCAAGTCCCTTACGCCTTTCAAATGAGTCACCGGGTATTCAAACCTCAGTTTTCTAATCATCATCACCAGGACACGGTCCATATGACACGCACGGTACATGTAGGAATACAATGATATCTTCCGTGAACCAAATGACTTAGCATTTCCTACTTTATTACTGTGAATTTTGCACATTTAAAGTTTATCATCAATAAAAATTTACGAAAGTGGTTCAGGCCAGATCCACCCTCAATAGTAAACTGCAGTAGAAATTAATTATTTGCTCAAAAGTCTGTGAAAATTCATGAGTGGGTAGGTGTCTAAAGATCTCAGTGTGCATATATGTATATATATATATGCACGTTATGCTGACAACTTTATTCCCAGATTAAAAATATTGAAAAAGCATTAATCTGATACTTCAGGCTCAGTCTTGTCCTATATAACCTTTTAAGCAATCCTTGTTGAATCACCAGGAACCCAGAAAACAGTAATGAGAAAGCTTTTTCACATAAAATGAGCATTTAGCAAAAATTATTTTTAAAAGCAGTTAAGCAAAACCTTACAATATTATGAAATCATCGGGTCCATCCTACCTGATGCATTCTGATTAAGACTGCGGTAGTATGAAATATTTTTTTAAACTGCAATCTGTTACAAGCTCTGACACTAATATTTAATAAAAATTAGGTAATGATTTGATTTCATATTGAGCATCCTAAATTGGCACCAACTAAATGGATAGCATTCCATGTGTAGAAGCTAATATTCAGGAGTGATTTTTTTTTCCATGCAAGCCACGTTTCACATTCAAGAACTTTGAGAATGGGGTATAATGTGACAAAAATGCAGAGCTGGCATCTAAGCCACTCTCTGAGGGGTTCCCCTTGCGCGTGGCTGCAGCGATGCTGTGCCAGGCTGGGGAGATCCTGCGGCTTATCCTGGAAAAGCAGCTCATCTCGAGAGCTTCACCTACCTCCCCTCCCCGCTAACCCAGACGTTTATCCTTTTCCTAGTCCTCCCACCAGAATCTGCGTCCTCCTTCCCTCCTCTCCCGCCAAGTGTCCTCCTGCCTGTAGAAGATGCAGCGGCTGGGGGCACAGAGATAGCCGCGAGAGCTTACCTCTCCTTTCTAAACTCTGATGAGGCAAGGGTGACACCCCCGGGCCGGCTCCTGACGCAACCAGCACCCGGCTGCCATGGCAACAG
>LOEQ01000101.1:205146-215248 GCA_001685075.1 Bramus lutescens | reverse complement strand
GAGAGAGAGAGAGAGAGAGAGAGAGAGAGAGAGAGAGCACCCTGTATTAGATTGTTCTCCTTTCGCCCCTTTTTTTCCATCTGGAAACCCAGCTTACCACATGCAGCTGGCCACTTCCAGGGTGAGCTTTTCCTTGCCAGGAAATACACTCACAGCCAGACCCAGAGTCACCCTCTCCTAATTCCCCAGGCCTGTCTCAATCCAAACAAGTTGACAATGTTAGCCATCACATATGCTGAATAAGTTATGTTATATGATATGAGATATCAGAAATACTTCATATCTAACTATAGTTATAATGAAATTAAACAAACAAGCAAGCAAATATTCTTTTGAGATTTACCCTTGTGAGTCACACCGGAGGCCAGAGCACTGAAGTTTGACTGTGACCCACAGCACAGGATGAATTCGCTTCTAGCTCTTTTGCCAGCAACACATTCCTAAGAACAAATGCTCTAAGGAAAGAGGTGTTTGCAGTGTAATTACCTCCACGTGGTAGTAGATTTGTTCAGCACTTTGATAGCAGGCTCTGGCCCCACAGGGCAGAAGATTAAAAGGATTTCTTGCTGGGAGGCTCTGGCTTACTTTTATATGATTAGAAGCCCCGTGACCAACCCTTGACTGTGGACAAAGGTTTAACAGGAATAAATCACCAAGGCAAAGAAGCAAAATTTGTTTATTTCAGTTTACCTTCTAAGAAAGCAGCAAGCATAATATGCTCTTCATTATTGACATGGAAACCCTCTACTTATAAGTCAAGTTTTATCATCTAATGATTAATTTCTCTTTGAAAGTAAGTATCCATATGGTTGAACGTGTCGTTTACTAAATAAATTGGCCTGTACATTTAGCTTTTTTCCATGTGCATATTTATAATACCAGAAGTTCCTTTTCTTTTACAGCCAGACAAGAATATCTAACAAGACAAGTAAAATAATAAATTAGAAAACGAAGAAACTAGGTTACCAAGGTGTATGAACACTATTGACTGGTGACGAAATGGACACTGTCTGCTCATTGGCATCATGAGAGTAGGGGCTAACACACCCTTAAAGCCAGTGTTCTTCATTTTGCTCAGTTATGATTTTTAAAAAATCTTTGTAAGTTCATAATCTGTCTATTCTTAATTCCCTTATACTCTTCAATGTTGACATCACCTAACAAAGATGACACTTTGGTTTATTGACAATTATGACCTACTATAAAATGTTCATGCGGCTAAAACATGCCCCTGAAATCAGAGGCTGCTTGAAGCAACATCCTTGGTTCAGTGAGTTGCTAATGCAGATAAGGCAATTCTGGAATACTGGCACTAAGAGCCTGTTTTCTGGGACCGAGTTTCACACTCAACATTCAGTGGGGCTGGGGAAGTATGGAAGGTGCATACATGGTCTTGTGACCAGAAAGACAAACATACAGGTTTGTTAGAAAAACACCCCATTTCTTAGCATTCATTTTTAAATTGATTTTTTCAGTTTTCTTTTTTACTAAGAACAACAAACAATTTCAGGAAGACTTTCAATGGTGTGTGTGTGTGTGTGTGTGTGTGACACACACACAAACACACACACATTGTGTGTGTGTTTGTGTGTGTGTGTGTGTGTGGTGTGGTGTGTTGCTGGGGATCACACTCAAGGCTTCACATACACTAGGCAACCCCCCTCCAATCCTTTAATAACTTTTATTTTGAGACAAGATCTTTCTCTCTACACCCCTGGTTGGCCTGGAACTCCCTATGTAGAACAGACTGGCCTTGATTTCACAGAGATATGCCTGCCTCTCCCTTCTGAGTACTGAGATGAAAGATGTGTGCCACCCAGCAAATTTTTTTCTTTTCTTTTTGTAACTGAGGCATAGACAGATGTCTTCTGATGGTTTCGTACAATGATACTGATTATTTTTTAAAGTGTGAAAATATTGCCATATTTTCCTGAGAATATTAATTTGAAAGACTGTTTCAAAATGCTGTGCTAAAAATTGACTTTGAGTTTGTCCAATCAATGTTTACCTACCTTCTTTGGCAATTCAGCAGTAGTGGCTACACACATCTTCTCTGACTTGTCAAATTTATTAGACTCATTATAAAACTTAGATATGATAAGGCCTTTGGCTGATCTTAGCTGATAATGGGCACATCTTTTCTTTTGTATCCAAATGTAAAGAGTAAATGCTCCAAGATTACGGAAGGCAACACTGAATGACCCCTGACAACAGCCAGAATGTGTTTTAAGATGTGCATCAGGACTTTAATCCCTGTTTGCGGGAAGCTAAGGCAGGAAGAGCAGGACTTTCAGGCTAGTCTGGGCTCCACAGAAAGAATCTGTCTCAAAATAACATCACCACCACAAATGAGGTCATCGCCCTCCCCAGCTTTTCAGTGATACTAGCATAAGATGCCAAACCCCCACCTCACTTCCAAGCTCCTGAGGAATCAGGACCCTTCTTGCCCTACACTCTCATCTCCTCCTGACATGCCAAGCATCCTAACTGGTCCTCTGCTCCCTGATTAGAACAAGCTACTTTCTGCCCATCTTTGATCTTTCCTCTGCCTGGGATGCTCTTCCGTGGATATCTTCTCCCGGGAAACCTTCCCGTCATTCAGATGAGAGTGGACAACCATGTCTTGTTCCTGCTCTTAGGGCACAGGGCCTGGTTTCCCATCACTGTGCTTGGTGTTAGACCTGGGCCTGCTGAGCTAAGAAAGAGGCTTTCCTCCCCTGGTTATAAAGATTTTGTCATCTAAGTGTCAGAATTGTTCCCCTTTAGGATACAGATGTGATGCATTTATTTATCTAAGAGCTGGCACATCTGGTCAATGGCTTGCTGTGGGAGCATGAGGACCAGTGTTCACAATGAATTCCAGGTGTAGTGGCGCATGCTGTAACCCCAGAATTGGGTGGGTGGACACAAGAAGATTCCTGGACCTCCCAATCCATACAGCCTAGCTCAATCAGTAATCTCCAGGTTCAATAAGCAAAGTGCATACACATGAATACTTCCAAAGGGATCCATTTTGAAACTTCTATGGCTGTATCTCTGTTTCTATTAGGGAAAGAGGTCTTTAAAACTGCTAGCTTTGTAAATGTGCTTTGCTTTAGGGAGAGCTATCATTAGTGTATTTTGTTGTAAAGGTAGATACTTCAAATTTGATGTGGCAGTAAATTAATACTCTCAAAACCCTAAAATTCAAACACACCTCAACAGTGGAATTATTATTCATACTTAAGAAGTGAAAGGCAAGTGAATTAAACCATCTCCCGACTTTCATCACTTCTTTGTTAAAACATTAAAAACAGCTGTTTTCCCTCTATCTACTCTATAATCAGAGTCAAGGATGTTGAGGAATACTTTATGTGGCAAATTCACAAATTTAAAAGTAGAAGTTAGTACAGATTTTACTTTCATAGTAATTGCAAAGCACAGATAAATGAGTTATAATAACATTATTAATAAATATGTTTCATGGAGGTCACATGAGTGACCTTTAGGCTGTACATGTGAAGCATTTTAAAAAAGAAATTGTTTAGAGGATTAACGTGAGGTGACTCTCAAGAAAACAGCACATGGCTTTTGTTGCATACTGTGTTTTTCCAATGTTTAAGGTTAAATCCACATTAAAATGTTTTCTTAAGAAACTCAAAGTTTGCAGCCAGGTGGTGGTGGCACATACCTTTAATCCCAGCATAAACCAATTTTCAGGAGAGATCGGTGTATGGGCAGTCAAGTTACTAGAGAGGATAAAACTTGCAGGTGTGGTGGGAAGGGGTAGGTGTGGGTGAGAAGAGAAGAGACAAACGAAGCCTGGGCTTTTCTAAAATTGAGGTGTGAGGAAGAAAGAAGGAATTGCTAAGGAGCTTCAGGAGGCCAGCAGAACGTAGAGGGAGGACTCAGAAGCGGGCTGCAGAAACTAAGGACAGGATGTGCAGAGGGAAGGGATACTCTGAACCTAAGTGAAGAGGCGAGTTAGGAAAGGGAGACAGGTTTTGTTAATCAAGCTTCCTTTAAGAATTATATTTATGTATTCATTCATTCATTCACTATTTATGTGGGGTGTGTGTAGCTCAGAGGATAACTTGTGGGTGTTGGTTCTCTCCTTCCACCACATGGGTCCCTGGCATTAAACTTGGGTCATCAGGCTTGACAGCGAGCCTTCTGGTTGGCTGTGCTGGCTCCTCTCCTAGAAGGGTACTAATTATCCAGAATGTATAAGGAACTCAAAAAGTAAACGCCTTCTCCCAGAAAAAAAAAATCTGGTCTCCAATCTAACAATTCTCAAAAGAAAAGGTATAAATGGTGAATAAACATACAAGACAGAAAAGAAACAAAAAGCCCAACCAAACAAAAAACCCCAACTGGTTTAACACTCTTAATTACCAAGAAAATGAAAATTAAAAGCAAATTGAAATTCCATCTTATCTCAGGAAGATTTGGCTATCATTCAGGAAAAACACAACAAATGGGACCATGTGGAGGAGTGGAGAAATCCTGGCACACTGCTAGTGAGAAGGCAAATGCGTACAACCACCGTGGGAACTGGTGTAGTCTCTAAAAACCCCACGAATGGTCCAGCTACGCCGTTCCTAGGCCTCCATACCAAACAGATCTACGTCAGCGCACTAGAAAGATATCTGAGCACCCATCTTTGTCATTGTACTTTATGGATTGCCCTGATCTAGAATCAGCCTAATGTCCAGCCATAGATGAGTGGGTAAAGAAAATGAGGCAGATATTCCCAGTGAAGTTTTATTCCGGCAGAAGGAGGAACAAAATTACATTGTATGCAGGAAAATGGGAGGAATTGGAGGTCATCATAGTACTAGAATAAAATGGACTCAGGAAGATAAATATAGCACATATTTTCTCTCATTCGTGGAATCTAGACTTCAGTAGAAGAAAATACATGAAAGTAAGGAAATTTGGGAGGAGGACAGGAACCAGTGATTGTGTGTGTGGGAGGGGAGGTAAGAAATAATGAGAAGGGGACATGATGAAGTGCATGAGATGCTGTTTGGAAAGGAGAGCTACTCAGCTGCGTCAGATGATGCCGATGGTCACTAAACCAGAATCAAGACCACTGTTCTGTAGCAGCCTTAGTGGGACAGCGAGCGTATGGAGAGAGTCAGGGTATTATACAGCGCTCTCCAGGAGGCTGTATGGGGAGAATGGAGATATACATTTAAATCCTCAAGAACTTAAGAAAAAATAAAGTCATTTAAGTGTAAAGCACTATGAAATCAGAAATACTAACAGTTATAAATTTCTGAGCACTCAGTGATGGCTGACTGCAGTTATTCTTGAATGTGGTCTCTGTTTTTAATTTTTATTTTTGGACTAAAGATGTAGTTAATGTGAAACAAATATGAAAAGGATTGAAATTTGGGGGAAAAAGTGATGAAATGGGAGAGTTAGCAGGCTGGTTGCTCTTTAGCAATAAACACCTTCTCCATCCAAGGACCAAACTTGTTTATCAAAGGTGTTCAAATTAGTGAAGGGACTTCGTTTCCATTACAATTGTCCAGATGTCTCTGAAATAGTTAGACATCCACAATCTGGCTAGTCTGAAACGCCCAGGGACAAGGAAATATTTCTGCAATATAGCACTGAACGATTTTGTATAAGCTGCTGGACTTTTGTGCAGCCTTTCTAGGTCTAAAATGAAAACACAGGGTCCCTGCCCCCCACTCTCCCCAGCAGAGTGAAAGGATGATCTACCCCCATTTCTGTTTTCTCTTCTGTGTTTTGACACAGTAAGGAGCTTCAGAACAAGGAACAACCCCTCACCCCCAGCTTGAAACCTTGGAAGTACTTCCCCCAAATTCACCTCTTCTCTTGATTTCATCTCCCCCTTTCTACCCACCCTCTATATTTCTCACTTTTCATTTTCTCTCTGAAGCTTTCTCTAGCTCTTATGGGGCACTAGCAGTAGACATTTAAAAGATAGTAAAGTTTTCATCCCTCCCTGAGGACATGTTTTAGTCATAATCTCACAAACTCTAAAAGAAAAGGAGCTCTGGACCCTAAGAGAGACAGACATACATGGATTTAAATAGGAAGGAGAAAAGACAAGATCTCCTGAGTAAATTGGGAGCATGGGGGTCACGGGAGAGGGTAGAAGGGAGGGGAGAGAAAGGGAGAGGAGCAGAGAACAATGTATAGTGCAATAAAAACAATAAATAAATAAAAATGAAACAAAAACAAACAAAAACAAAATTAATAAAAGAAAGAAAAAGAAAAGGACCTCTGTCTGCAACCCTGAAGAATCCTGTTAAAGGAACTGTGTGTTACCTTGTAGACATGGGTTTCTTTCACTCTGACATCTGTAGAGTGCACGCTGCCTCTAACTAATCATATTCAACCTGCTGTGTGCTGGCCCCCTTTCCTGTGGAACCAACGTACATGTTTTTGAAACAGTTCCAAACCCACAGTTGATGTTTGTCATTCTCTGGCTCTCTTTTGCCTGTTCTCATTCAAAACAAAGCTGATTATTTCTGGTTTAATGGTTGACTTTTTCCCATTAGCCTGCCTACCTTTCTGCCTACCTTCCATGGTCTCTGTACCCCTGGAGGGTCTAGAATTCACTTTATAGACCAGTTGGCAATGAACTTGTGGCCACCTTCTTTCTTCTGCCTCCCAAATGGTGGGGTTACAGGTATGCACCACCAAGCTCACCAACACAGTCATATCTCTGTTTTTTTTGAAGGCATAACTTTGGGTAAGCATGAAATGGTTTATGCCTCAGGCAATGAGCCTGAAATGTAGAGAAAATATTTGTAGGGGATATTGAGGATACAAAACCTAACTGGGAGTTAACTTAGAACTTGGAGATCTTTTGGTGGTTGCTTGAATAAGTTCTCATTGTGAACACAGCCTCTGGCCATAGCCTCTTGATTATCTAAGCACAAGACATAATCAAGATGTCACTATCAGGTTTCTTGGTCCAGGGGTGGGATCTGAGTGCTGATCTAGATCTCGTGGCCCATTCTTGGCAGCACTCCAAGAACACCAGGAATTATTCGGTATGATTCTGGAGGTGATATTGACAGTCAAGTTGTGAACTTTGGTGCTTAAAAGAGGGAGAGAGAAGGAGGGAGGGAGAAGATGCAAGCCCATTAAACAAGTGAGCAAACCTGTGAACTTCAAATATTTGAACAGAGAGATGATTTTACTTTTTAGTCATAATTACTCTTGTGATTTTTAGTGGTCAGATCATGGTTTGGAAATGTCTGTTGTCATCCCCCACATCCCCAACCAGCTTACTTTAAAGGAAGACAGTTTGGTAAGAAATAATGTTATAGGGTGGGTTCCATGTATGGGTTCATACTAGGAAGGTTTAAAATACTAGGATGTATACCCAAATTCACCAACAATGTCCTTCACTCAGAGATTCAATGTGTTTTGGAAGAGTTTCAGAAAACTCCATTTGATTTATTTCTGGAGTTTTATAACAGACTCCCTAAAGCTCAGCTGCCCTGTCTGCTCTGGAAGGAGGGTTTTCATTTCCATAGGTAGTCAGAATCCCCCTGGTAAAGGAGTAAGGTCTAGAGCAGGAGAGGCCATGAGGCACTAACGTGCAAGCACAGGACAGAACTGAGTCCTCTGCAGGTCGGATGCTATCCTCTGGTCTCCAGCTGCTGTCCTGGACTTCAGGGACTGGATAATGAAATTCACTTGGAGGGTTTGCATAGCTTTGTCTCTCTTCACCCATGAGACTTGGACCTCAGTGCTGCTCACTTCTCTGTCAGCTACCCATTTCCTCTTCTGGAAGTGTTAGAATCCTCAGTGTATCGCCTGACTTTTGCTCTTCCCCAGCCTGGCATCGTCCCTCCATATGGACCTGCTTCCTGAGCAGGGTCTGCCTCCTTCCATCTTTGCCTCCATTACATATTCCATAACTGGACCAAAGGGAAGTGACTGTCAATTTACAGGATTCGGGAGGGAATCAGAACTGGCTCAGCTTCTCCACTTCAGGGTGTGAAATTTGGGGGAAATTTTTAAATTTCCTACACCACTTTTAAATATGAGCACACGTTGCCGAATGCTAATTTACCAATCTAAAACCACTCCCCTTTTTCTATTTCTACAGCTGGAAATCAAGAAGGGCCCTCCTCCCCTACATGGGACCCATTACAATGACAATTCAACTAGCACTCTTAGTAGCTACTTAAAAATTAACCCTGTTTGCTGCCATCAGATTACATGCCTTACTAGTGAACTTCCTTGTTCCTTACCATCCCTAGCTTCTCTTGCAGCCTCAAGAGGGAGGGGCTTATAAGATGACAGACAGCACAGCAAGCTTTCTCAATGATTCTCTGTCAGAGCATAGGGGTTGGGAGGACTAGCAATCAAGCAGCAAAGGGTGTGGATAGATTTTTGCCAAGAAAGAGAGGTATCTGTAGAAGCTGTGATCTAACAGTAGGAACCATGTCTCTTTTATATTTCAGGAAGCAATGAAAAACACAAATTAATGATAAGCAGAAGGTGAAGCATGGATCGCTTCTGTTGATTTTCTTTTTGATCGAAACATTCAGTTCGGGAGTAGTTTTGAAATTGATAGCTACAAATTAATTGTGACTAGAAAACCAGGGCCATGGAATTCATTTCTCAACCATACTGAGTGCTTGCCACCACTGTTTTAAAATGTGCTTCCCCATTCCTTCCCAACAGTCCTGTGAGACATTATCTTGTTTGCACACGAGGGTGAAGAAGCTCAATAGAGTGCAAAGCAAATACTCAAAACCCACCTGACAGCATTACTGAAGAAAATGGGAGAATCAGTATGATGGGTGCTTTAGAGAATCAATACTGTTCACCTTTCTGAGGATATAACATGCTAACAAAATGGAAGGCATCATCTATAAGAATGTCACAAGTAAAAGAAATAGACATTGTCTTGTGTTATCATTCGAACTTGAAGTGTCCAGTATGTCCAACATTGTCATTTTAATCTTAACGTTTTATGAAGGTGTCCTCCTTAAAAAAAAGTCAGGCATTTAGCTAATTATTAGATCATCAGATGGCTGAGTCTATCAAATACCATTTGTATAATTCAACATTCATGTAATACCAGGATATTTGCTTTGCACTAGATGACAAAATAATACAGTCCTTGCTCAAAAACTTATAAACATGAAAGCCAGCTAAGATACATGGGAAGAAACTACGGAGTGGAAAACCATATCTGAAATATTTGCATTAAAGTTGCCCTGTCCTTTAGCGATAATGAAAGGCCTTACTAAGTAGGCTGTAGAAGGCAACTATTCATTTGGGTGCTGTGCGATGAGACTGGCTTGCTGACGAGACTCATTTGGTCTTTAGTATACAATGAGAAATGTTTCGCAATTGGTGACATGAAGGTACTTCTCTGGGTATCAGAATATTCTGGGGTGGAACAAAGAGGCTATGGAGTTTCAAAACAAGATTTCCAGCCCTGGTTTTAATTTCTTTAATGTAACATTTTTAGTTAGCTGCTAGCAAAGGGACTGGAGACTGTTTCAGCTTCCAAAGAGAAGAGTGCTTAAAAGGGAGATGAGGGATGTAGAGAAACCAGCGCTGCAGTCAGTGCCAGCACCGAGTGCTGCAGCAGGAGCACGGGGCAGAGTTAAGGCAATGATGACGGCATACCTGGGAAGGTGAGATGGTACAGCTTTAAAAGTATGTTGTCCTAGGAAAGCTTTTTTTGGAGATTTATAGACATAAAGTTCCTTTCGAAGATGAACTCAAAATAATTTTGAGTAAAAAGGGAAAATATACTGTAAAATATTTATTTAATAAAAATAGTTTTGTAGTCTATACATAATTGAATAAAAAGTACAACAAATTATTTTCATGTCTTTGTAAAAGTGCATACAGTACAACTAGCACATCCGGTCCAGCATTCTACAAATACAGCCACATATAGCAAGATGTGAACATATTCTTGATTTAGACAGGTAAGAAGCATCAGGTTGGGTGCCACAAATTGTGGGTTAAATTCCAAGAAAATAATGCTTTGGTAATGTGAACGATTTGATTGTACCACAACACATGATATTTAAAAAGCAAAGAATAAAATTTCTTAAATGCAAACCTTGTTTCTGGGCAATCAACTTCCTATATAGCTAAA
>LOEQ01000101.1:161770-176309 GCA_001685075.1 Bramus lutescens | reverse complement strand
TACAGCATTTCTGCTGCCTACTGCCACAGGGGATCTTGCAGCATTTAAAAAAAAATCTAACATTTTTTTACGGGCCACACAAATGGATAGTGCAAGCCGTAAAGATTACAAACTAATCTGGGGAAGAGATGTATTTTAGCCAAAGACAACCCGATGAGGAGACACTTAACTGCAATTTCCTGCCCCAATAGGTCAAGTAGGCTGCATGCCTTTAGATAGTGGCTGAATCTTACAACCTCAATTCCTCTAACATGAGAGTTGCACTAGATGATTTTTGCACGTCTTCCTAGCTATAAAGTTCTCTGCTATTGATTTAGTTGTACCCTAGTGAGTCCTGGAAAAGGAATATATCAACTCAACACCAATGACGTGGTATGATTACAGAGACTACACATTTGTAAGCCTCAGATGCCATTTGCATTCTCATTCCTACCAACACCAATGCCTTGCTCACACATGTATCAAGTCCCTGGGCTCCCTTCACGATGGACGAGAAGAGGGGGAGGAATGGGGCACACTGCCAGCCAGATTTGAAAGGTATGAGAAGAGCTTAATCAGGAGAGGGCCAACTTGCCAGCACTTCCTGGCTGTCTTAGCCCTGCTGTTGGGTTTTCTCTGAAAATTATCACTGATGTGACCCAGAATTCAGGGTGTGTTCTTTGGAAGTTCCCAGGGATGGTACAGTCAGTCCCTTGCAAAATGGCGGCCTTGGACACATCAGCTTTGACTCAGCTTGAGGCGGCCTCTTTAGGACCTCGCATTAGAAAGACTTCCATGAAGAACAGGTTTCAGATGGGATCAGAACTGCCCGGACTACTAGCCAAGCCAGGTATGAAAATAATTTATGTTCTGATATTCTGTGTCTTTTTTAAAAGACCACACCAAGCCTTTGTAAGGGACTGTGTTAAGCCCTGTTTTCTGTGACAAGGTAAGCAAGCTCTTCTGATATCCTCTAAACTCAGCGTTCATGGTCACAGGAGAATGAGTCACAAGACAGCCAAAACAAGGGCGTGTTGATTTCTCCCATCAGATAGCCAGCATGGCAAACCAACTGACTGAAGGAACAGTTTTACCAAGTGCATTGACATAGCCAATGCCACACAGATGAGCCCTATCTATCAAGATATTTCTGCTGTTTTTCTTCTCTTTCGGTCCTAACAGTATATAAGCATATGGAACACACCCGCACACTCTTTGATTTTCTCCTCTCAGTTATAGGTTCTTTGTGTGGCTTCTATGGATAGACTGTTTTATGTAAAGTCCTCCCAGAGAGAAGAGATTGGCAAGGGCACACTCTTCCTGAATGGCACTCTGAATACTGATTACCAGAACTGAAAAAAATTCCCATTATGTATTTTCTCGGTCCTGATTCTGAGGATGAGGGTTATTAGCTAGAGTTTCAGTAGAGGATTTCTATTAAGAGTGAGGGAGACTTTTAGGTATTGTGGGATGTGATTATTCAGGCCACATGTATGCCCTTTCCACATTCTGTCAGGTAAGTAATTTCTGGTCCTTATTTGTATCAATTCCTGTTTCATAAGTTGTGATTATTACTGTTGGTGTTATAGTATTATTAATTATTATTATTAATTTATTGAGAGAAAGTCTTGTTTGTAGATCAAGCTGGCCTCAAAATCGCTATCCACTTGCCTCCATTTCCAAAGTGTTGGGAGTACAGGCGTGTACTACCAAGCTCGGCTACTGTGTTTTTCTGTGATTAAGAACCAGCTGTGCTCTTTAGCTTTCCCTGTGTTTTCTCTGATATTTTGAGCATACGAGTTATCGAATAAGTATGTTGGTAGACAAACTTCTTACTCCTCATCAGTTGACTTTAATCTTAATACCTTTTGAAGATCATTTGTAGATTTATAATGCCACACTAATATATAAGCGAAGCACTCTGTGCCCATAGTCAGGCTACTTATTCTGTTACAGTGTAAAAATCTTTAGAGGAAACCAACCATAGAGTCTACTATGTATCCACAGGGTGAAAGGCCCCATCTTTGTATCAGAACACACAGATCCCTTATCTTCATTCATACATTTTTCTGACAACCCATGCTATTACGTATTTCTAACCATGACTTCTTTCGCTATATTCCAGGATTCTAGGGCAGAAGCTCTTCAAGCTTGGAAACATGAAAAAGGATCTACATGGGGGCTGGAATGTGTCTAGTGGTAGTCTACTTGACTGGTGTGTATAGGGTGTTAGGTTCCAGCTCTATTCTAGGGGGTGAGAGGAAAGGATATACAGGCCCAGGATGTGACTGGTGCTTCACTTTGGTCATATTCTCACTCCTCCCACTCTTAAGCTGGACTTTGGGAGCTCAGTTCAGTGCTCCAATGTTGGTCTCTGTTTTCATTAGTTGCTAGATGAAGGCTCTATGGTGATATTTAAGATATTCATCAGCCTGACTACAGGGTAAGGCCTGTTCAGGCACCCTCCCCTCTATTGCGCAGGGTCTTAGCTGGGGTCATCCTTGTGGATTCCTGGGAATTTCTCTAGAGCTAGGTTTCTTGCTAACCTCATAATGGCTCACTCAATCAAGATATCTCTTTCCTTGTTCTCTCATCTTTGTCCTTCCTCCATCTCAAATATCCCATTCCCTCAAGTTCTCCTCACCCCTCCCCTTCTCCCCTCCTCTTCCCCTTCTACCCTCTCTTCTCTCCCCTCACCCCTATGTTCCCAATTTTGTCAGGTGGTCTTGTCTATTTCAACTTTGCAGGTGGATCTATATATGTTCTTCTTAGGATTCACCTTGTTACTTAGTTTCTCTAGGATCACGAACTGTAGGCTTAATATCCTTTATTTATTTATATCTAGTATTCACTTCTGAGTGAGTACATATCAAATTCACCTTTTTGGGTCTGGGTTACCTCACTCAGGATGGTATTTTCTAGTTCCATCTATTTACATGCAAAATTCAAGATGTTGTTTTTTTTCGCTGAGTAGTACTCTAATGTGTAAATGTGCCACATTTTCTTTATACATTCTTTGGTTGAGGGGCATCTAGTTGGTTTCCAGTTTCTGTCTATTACAAATAATGCTGCTATGAACATATTTGAACATATGTCTTTGTAGTATGATTGAGCATATTTTGGATATATACCCAAGAGTGGTATGCTGGATCCTGAGGTAGGTTGATTCCCAGTTTTCTGAGAAACCGCCATACTGATTTCCAAAGTGGTTGTACAAGTTTGTATTCCCACCAGCAACGGATGAGTGTTCCCCTTACTCGACATCCTCTCCAGAATAAGTCATTGGTGTTTTTGATCTCAGCCATTATGACAGGTGTAAGATGGTATCTCAGAGTTGTTTTGATTTGCATTTCCCTGATGGCTAAGAAGGTTGAACATTTCCTTAAGTGCCTTTCAGCCATTTTGGATTCCTCTGTTGAGAATTCTCTGTTTAGTTCTGTACCCTGTTTTTTAATTGGGTTATTTGGAATTTTGATGTGTAATTTCTTGAGTTCTTTATATATTTTGGAGATCAGTCCTCTGTCTTATGTGGGGTTGGTAAAGATCTTTTCCCATTCGGTAGGCTGTCTTTTTGTCTTATTGACTGTGTGTCTTACTGACTGTCCTTTGCTTTACAGAAGTTTCTCAGTTTCAGGAGGTCCCATTTATTTATTGTTACTCTCAGTGTCTATGCTATTGGGAGTGGTCTCCTGTGCCCATGCATTGAAGGATACTTCCCACTTTCTCTTCTATCAGGTTCAGTGTGGTCGGATTTATATTGAAGTNCTGAGTAGTACTCTAATGTGTAAATGTGCCACATTTTCTTTATACATTCTTTGGTTGAGGGGCATCTAGTTGGTTTCCAGTTTCTGTCTATTACAAATAATGCTGCTATGAACATATTTGAACATATGTCTTTGTAGTATGATTGAGCATATTTTGGATATATACCCAAGAGTGGTATGCTGGATCCTGAGGTAGGTTGATTCCCAGTTTTCTGAGAAACCGCCATACTGATTTCCAAAGTGGTTGTACAAGTTTGTATTCCCACCAGCAACGGATGAGTGTTCCCCTTACTCGACATCCTCTCCAGAATAAGTCATTGGTGTTTTTGATCTCAGCCATTATGACAGGTGTAAGATGGTATCTCAGAGTTGTTTTGATTTGCATTTCCCTGATGGCTAAGAAGGTTGAACATTTCCTTAAGTGCCTTTCAGCCATTTTGGATTCCTCTGTTGAGAATTCTCTGTTTAGTTCTGTACCCTGTTTTTTAATTGGGTTATTTGGAATTTTGATGTGTAATTTCTTGAGTTCTTTATATATTTTGGAGATCAGTCCTCTGTCTTATGTGGGGTTGGTAAAGATCTTTTCCCATTCGGTAGGCTGTCTTTTTGTCTTATTGACTGTGTGTCTTACTGACTGTCCTTTGCTTTACAGAAGTTTCTCAGTTTCAGGAGGTCCCATTTATTTATTGTTACTCTCAGTGTCTATGCTATTGGGAGTGGTCTCCTGTGCCCATGCATTGAAGGATACTTCCCACTTTCTCTTCTATCAGGTTCAGTGTGGTCGGATTTATATTGAAGTCTTTAATCTATTTGGACTTGAGTTTTGTGCATGAGGATAGATATACATCTATTTTAATTCTTCTACATGTTGACATCCAATTATACCAGCACCATTTGCTTTCTTTTTTCCATTGTATACGTTTAGCTTCTTTGTCAAAAATCAGGTGTTCATAGGTGTGTGGATTAACATCTGGGCCTTCAATTTGATTCCATTGATCATCCTCTCTGTTTTTATGCCAATATCAAGCTGTTTTCATTTCTATAGCTCTGTAATAGAGTTTGATGTCAGGGATCATGATGCCTCCAGAAGTTCCTTTATTGTACAGGATTGTTTTGGCTATCCTGTTTTTTTTTCCATATGAAGTTGATTATTGTTTTTTCAAGGTCTGTGAAGAATTGTGTTGGAATTTTGATGGGGATTGCATCGAATCTATAGATTGTTTTTGGTAGGATTGCCATTTTTATTTTGTAGATATTCCCTATTCAAGAACATGGGAAATCTTTCCATTTTCTGATATCTTCTTCAATTTCTTTCTTCAGAGACTTAAAATTCTGGTCGAATAGGTTTTTCACTTCTTTGGTTAGTGTTACCCCAAGATATTTTGTTATTTGTGTTTATTTTGAAAAGCGATGTTTCTCTGAATTCTTTCTCAGCCCCTTTATCATTTGTATATAGCAGGGCTACCGATCTTTTTTTAGTTAATCTTGTACCCTGCCACATTACTGAAGGAATTTATCAGCTATAGGAGTTCCTTGGTAGAGTTTTTGGGGTCACTTATACATACTATCATATTATCTGCAAATAATGATAGTTTGACTTCTTCCTTTCCAATTTGAAATCCCTTGATCTCCTTTTGTTGTCTTATTGCTATAGCCAGAAAAGAACTATGTTGAAGAGATATGGAGAGAGTATACACCCTTGTCTTCTTCCTGATTTTTGTAGAATCACTTTGAGCTTCTCTCAATTTAATTTGATGTTAGTGGTCAGCTTTCTGTATATTGCTTTTATTATGTTTAAATATGTTTGTTCCTTGTATCCCTGATCTCTGCAAGACCTTTATCATGAAGGGGTATTGGATTTTGTCAAATGCTTTTTCAGCATCTAATGAGATGATCATATGGTTTTTTTCCTTTTAGTTCATTTAAATGATGGATTTTTGTATGTTGAACCATCCCTGCATTTCTGGGATGAAGTGGACTTGATCATGGTGAATGATTTTTTTTTGATGTGTTCTTGGATTCGGTTTTCCAGTATTTTATTGAGTATTTTTGCATCTATGTTCATGAATAAGATTGGTTTGTAATTCTCTTTCTTGCTTGAGTCTTTATGTGTTTTCAGTATCAGGGTAACTGTAGCCTCATAAAAAGAGTTTGGCAATGTTCCTCCTGTTTATATTATGTGGAACTCTTTGGGGAATATAGGTATTAGCTCTTCTTGGAAGTTCTGGTAGAATTCTGCACTAAACCATCTGGCCCTGGGCTTTTGTTGTTGTTGTTGTTGGGAGACTTTTGATGACAGCTTCTGTTTCCTTACAGTTTATAGGTCTATTTAAATTGTTCACCTGGTCTTGATTTAATTTTGGTATATGGTATCTAACCAGAAAATTGTCCATTTCTTTTATGGTTTCCAATTTTGTGGAGTAGAGGTTTTTGTAGTATGACCTAATGATTCTCTGGATTTCCTCAGTGTCTGTTAGTATGTCCCCCTTTTCATTTCTGATTTTGTTAATTTGGATTTGTTAATCTGCCTTTTGATTAGTTTGGATAAGGGTTTGTCTATCTTGTTGATTTTCTCAAAGAACCAGTGCTGTGGTACAATGGTCTGTACCCTTTCAATTGTATTTAAATAAACGCTGATTGACCAGTAACCAGGCAAGAAGTATAGGTGGGGCGACCAGGCAGGAAGTAGAGGCAGGGCAACAAGAATTCTGAGAAGAAGAAAGTTTCAGTCTACAGTCATCACCCAGCCTCAGAGGACACAAGATGTGACTGCCTTGCTGAAAAAGGTAGCCATGTGGCTAACACAGACAAGAATAATGGGCTAATATAAGATGTAAGAAAGAGTTAATAAGAAGCCTGAGCTATGAGGTCAGCCAGTAGACATCTGTGTGTTTCTTTGGGGCTGAATGGCTTCAGGATAGGGCAGGACAGAAATCTCTGTCAACAAATGGCATCCAACATGGGGCAACTGTATCCATGTAAAGCCCTAGAGAGCTTTGGGAGTAATTCTAGACACAAAAGTTAAGCATGGTTTCTTGCTACCATTTTTTCAGGTGTACTCTGTTTACTAGAGGAAAGCATGTCTCATTTAAGAGAGGCTTTCTGACTCAGCTTTAGCTGCAAAAACCTTGCAGCTGTTTTAACAGGACCTGCCAGTAAACACGTAAATGATGTTTATGAATAGCCGACAGCATGCTTCTTGGTGGTGGCAGGGACCTTGAAATGCCATAGAATTGTGGCAATAAACATGGGTCCACCCAGTACCTCTGCCATGAAGCTAGACTCTCAGAAAGCTAAGGAATGGAGTGGGTCCAGCTGTCAAAGCTATGGCTTTAATCCTAGCCACATTGCTTAGCAAAATTAAAGACTCATGTGGTCAGAAAAAGAGAGATTTACAGTAAAGATAGATTCAGATGCAGAAAACCTCTAAGTGTTTTACAGTGTGTTTAAAAAATATATCTAGGCTTGGGAGAGAAAAGAAAAAGGGTTAATTAAGTCCTTAAAAGAAAAAAGAAAAAAAAAAGAGAGTAGTTGGGTGTGGTGGGACAAGCCTTTAATCCCAACACTTGGGAGACAGGCAGATCTCTGTGAGTTCAAGGACAACCTGGTCTACAGAGTGAATCCCAGGACAGCCAAAGATACACAGAAAAACCCTGTCTCAAAAAGCCAAAAATTAAAAATAAAAATAAAAGAAATAGGGGTCAAAATAAAGCCATATGAAAATGAAAAATACACAGAGAGTCTGGATACTGTATGTTATTATGTTGTCTTTAAATTGTTTGATGGCTGAAGAAGGAGCAAAAGCTGCTAAAAGACATTTGACTATAAATGCTGCTGGATTAATCTATATATATTTTGAAAATGCTTTGACTTTAAATTTTAAGTCAAAAGATATGTTACTTTGGAGAAGGGGTTTTGCTTTTATTTCCACAGGAAATGAGGGACTGAGGATTCATTCTGCGTTGAGAAAAATCAGGTTTGACCAAGGAAGACCCCCTGAGAAATCTGATAAGAGGAATGGCTCAGATGTCTGAATTCTACATCCAGAACAGTTGAAAGGCTGCTGCCTGAGATGATCAAGCCTCACAGGATACTTCAGTCAGAACTTGATCATAATTCTAAATATTCTTTAGGTCCCCATAAGATTATCAGAGCCCCTAATCAGCAGGAAGTAGCCTAGAAAACTACACCCACATTCCCAAAAAATGGATTATGGATGTTTGCCTTTATTTAGAATGTTGATTACAGTTGTTATGCATAATGGTCAGGAAGAAAGCTAAACAAAGGAGATTCGATTCAGAGTTCTTGTTTAAAAAGGGAGGAAGTGCTGTGGGACAATGGTGTGTACCCTGTCAATTGCATTTTGAATAAATGCTAATTGGCCAGTAGCCAGGCAGGAAGTATAGGTGGGGTAACCAGGCAGGAAGTAGAGGCAGGGAAATGAGAATTCTGAGAAGAAGGAAGCTTTAGTATGCAGTCATCACCCAGACACTAGGACGTGAGGCATGACGTCCTCACTGAAAAAGGTACCAAGCTACATGGCTAACACAGACAAGAATAATGGGCTAATATAAGATGTAAGAAAGAGTTAATAAGAAACCTAAGCTACTAGGCCAACCAGTTTATAATTAATGTAGAACTCTGTGTGTTTCTTTGGGGCTGAACGGCTGCAGAATGGGGCAGGACAGAAATCTCTGTCAGTAAACCAGCTTTTTGTCTCATTGATTCTTTGTGTTGTTTTCTTTGTTTCTATTTCATTGATTTCAGCCCTCAGTTTGATTATTTCCTGTCTTCTACTCCTCCTGGGTGTGTCTGCTTTTTGTTCTAGAACTTTCAGGTGTACTATTAAGTCATTAGTGTGAAATTTCTCCACTGTATGTGGGCACTTAGTGCTATGAGCTTTCCTCTTAGCACTGCTTTCATGGTGTCCCATAGGTTTGGGTATGTTGTGCCTTCATTTTCATTGAATTCCAAGAAGTATTTAATTTCTTTCTTTATTTCTTCATTGACTTAGGAGTGGTTCAATAGTTCACTGTTCAGTTTCTATGAGTTTGTAGGCTTTCTGAGAGTAGTGTTGTTAAATTCTAAGTTTAAATCATGGTGATCCAATAAGATACAGGGGTTACTCCAATTTTTTTTTGTATCTGTGGAGGTTTGCTTTGTTACGGAGTATGTGGTCAATTTTAGAGAAGGTTCCTTGAGGTGCTGAGAAGAAGGAATATTCTTTTGTGTTTGGGTGGAATGTTCTGTTGATGTCTGTTAAGCCCATTTGAGTTATGACATCTGTTAGTTCTTTTATTTCTCAGTTAAGTTCCTGGCTGGCTGGCCTGTCCATTGGTGAGAGTGGAGTGTTGAAGTCTCCTACTATTAGTATGTGGGGTTTGATGTGTGATTTAAGCTTTAGTAATGTTTCTTTTGCATATGTGGGTGCTCTTGTATTGGGGTGTAGATGTTCAGGATTGAGACTTCATCTTGATGGATTGTTCCTGTTATGAGGATAAAGTGTTCTTCTCTATTTCTTCTGATTGATTTTAGTTTGAAGTCTATTTTGTTAGATATTAGGATAGCTACCCCCACTTGTTTCTTAGGTTCATTTGACTGGAAAACTTTTTCCCAACCCTTTACTCTGAGTTAATGTCTGTCTTTGAGGTTGAGGTGTGTTTCTTGTATACAACAGAAGGCTGGATCCTATTTTCATATCCATTCTCTTAGCCTGTGTCTTTTTAAAGATGAATTGAATCCACTGATATTAAGAGATATTAATGACCAGTGGTTCTTAATTCCTGTTATTTTTTGGTGGTAGTGGTTGTGTGTTTCTATTTTTGGGGTTTTTCTGGTGGGAGGTTATCTGTTTCCTGTATTTTTGTTGGTGCAGTTAGCTTCCTTAGGTTGGGGTTTTCCTTCTAGTTCTTTCTGTAGGGTTGGGTTTGTGGATATGTATTGTTTAAATCTGGTTTTGTCATGGATTATCTTGTTTTCTCCATTAATTATGATTGAAAGCTTTTCTGGGTATAGTAGTCTGGCTTGCATCCATGGACTATTACTGTCTGTAGCACATCTGCCCAGGACCTTCTGGCTTTGATGGTTTCTGTTGAGAAGTCAGGTGTAATTCTGATAAGTCTACCTTTATATGCTACTTGACCTTTTTTCTTCTCAGCTCTTAATATTCTTTCTTTATTCTGTATGTTTGCATTTTTATTATCTTCTATCCCTATTATTCTTAGGTCATGGCACTGTGCTGAGGACACAAGGTTCAGGCTTGCTCATGGGAACTGGCCACTGAGGTAGAGAGGAAGGTAAAGTGCTGTCTGCTAACAACCAGCAGAGCCCGCAAAAGCCACTGGGATAACTGAACAGCTCTCCACATTCAAAGGAATTTAGATGGCAAGTCCTGCAGATTCTCACTGAGAAAGGTGTTTTGAAAGGTTTTGGAAGGCCAGCACTTTGGGGACTAAACACAAGTGATAAAATGTGTTTTGATAAATGCATCACAAAAATAATTGTTTTTTTCTTTAAAAAATGATTGACATTAATTTAATCTGCTGGGTTACAGTAATTTGCTGAAGCCAAATTGTTGTTGAGTTTAGTAGTAGCATGTTGCCATCTTAGCCACAGTTCTGTATTTAATCTGTTTCTCTGTTGTTTTTTTTTAATTATTAATTCTTTGAGAATGTCAGACATTCTGTTTTCATTATATTCTCCATCTCCCCTAAATTCATCCAGATCTACTTCTCATCTATACCCAACTAACTTTGAGTCTTTGGATATTTTTTTCTCCCTCCAGTACAACTTATGAGTGCTGGCCATACACTCTTGCATGTGTGGCCATCTGTTGGAGTGTGTTCAGTCTACCAGGGGTCACACACTTAAAACTAATCTGAAATCAATTTCTTTCCATGCAGCTTTCAGTTGCCAATAGATCCTTAGCTAGAAATAGGACTTGGTGAAAACAATGATTTTGAAAGAGGGTTTCTTAAATTGAAAGTAGGGCCTGAGAGGAGGATGGCTGGTGAGTTCTGAAAAACTGTAGGTAGATGGTGTGTAAAGGCATTGGATGTGTTGTGGAAGAGGTTGGGGAGAGGTGGTTAACTATAAACCCGACTTAGTTTTCAAAACATTAATCCTGTTGAATGGTAACTTCTTAGAGCAAACACTGGGTTTGGGGAGCGAGCTGATATTTGTATTTCAACATCTGAGGTATAGTCCAAGTGATTTCAAAGCAGGAGACACTGTTTATCTAGTTTCTGTGCCAAATGTGCAGCCACACACTTCAAAGCATTGCAAAGAAAAGCATGTGTAACTAGGAAAACCAGGCCTCAAGAGCTGGAACTGTGTGTGGCTGAACACAGAGCTCGGTGCAGGGGAGCTGCCCAGCACTTTGCGAGTTCTGAGGTTCAGCCACAACTACCCTTCGTGGTATCTTTTCCTGATTTACAATAAACATTTCTCTAAGCAGGCTGAAAGACTCTATATGACAATATGTTACATTCATTTTCAGGAAAACTGATTCTCAGAGATGGTTAGTGTATGTCCAATAGAGAAGCATCAAAACACATGCATACACACAATGTTCCTACCACAGGTTGTGGATAGGATGAAAGGGAATCGAGTGTGAAGGATTATTCCATTGACAAAATAGAACAACCATCTTTTATCAAGTAACAGGAAGTTA
The DNA here is from genome assembly GCA_001685075.1 of Bramus lutescens. Lineage (NCBI taxonomy): Eukaryota > Metazoa > Chordata > Mammalia > Rodentia > Cricetidae > Bramus > Bramus lutescens. The sequence continues at coordinate 164,894 of LOEQ01000101.1, read as the reverse complement.
GATTAATGAAAACAATGTTATAAAATTACATATTTCCCATTATTTTTTCCAAAGCATCTGACTTCCTTTGGCATTTGCTTGTATGAGAATGAGATGAAAGTGCACACCTATGGAATTGTGGTTGTTGTATCTGAATGCAGTCTTGAGCTTATTGTCACTGAATGACCATCAAGTCCATGACTGAAGAAATACCTATGACAGGAATGTATATATGAACATGAGCTCCCTTTAGAGACCCCACAGTCTAGCTCATGCACACAGAGCACATGACACTGATTTCTGAAGCCTTGCTTTCACTGGACTGTGTTTCACTGAAAGGATCCAGATTCTGAGGGATGCACGGGAAAGCAGTTAAACATCATCCAGCTTCCTTGATGGCCCTGTTCACATTGGATGGTGGCCTTGTTCTGTGAGCTTTGGGGGAGAAAATTATGTTTAATTTCAGTCTCCAGGAAAGCATGCTTCTTCTGAATAGTTTTTGGGAGCAGTGCATTCTATAACTGATGATAAGGCTTTAATTTTTGCTTTGACTATAAAAAATTCTGTCATAAAGGCAGTGGGTGCATGCCTTTAATACCAGCACTAGGAAGGCAGAGGCTGGCGGAGCTTGGTAAGTTTGAGGCCAGCCTGGTCTACAAGAGCTAGTTCCAGGTCAGGCTCTAAAACTGCAGCAAAACCCTGTCTCGAAAAAGAAAAAAAAATTCTGTTATATCCCAAGCTCATCTATATTAAGACTAAGGTCATATAATATATAACATTTTCTTTCTTGCTGGTTAAAACAATGCTATATTCTTTCACACATGAGGATACCTGGGCTTAGAGAGGCAGCGGTTAAGTAATTTGCCCAGGGCACTTGGCCACTGAATATCAAAAGCCTAATGACTCTTGAGAACAGGATTATGTTTTCACAATAGCCTTTCTAAATTTCTTTCTGTTCTGAGTTGTAATCTAGCTTTCTCTCCTACTTTTAATGTATGGTGTCTATCAGTAGCTTATGTTTTCTTCCAATCAAGCTTAAATCTGTTGTGTATGGGTGTGTGTGTGCACATATACGGGGTTATACTCAACTGTGTGTGCACATGTATAGGGGGTACACTTGTCTCTCTGTATGTGTGTGTACATGTCTCTGTGTGTGCACAAGTACAGGGGTATACTCACCTGTATGTGTGTACACATGTATGGGGTACACTCACCTGTGTATGTGTGTATACATGTATGGGGGTATACTTGTCTATGTGTGTGTGCGCACACATATGGGGGTACACTCACCTGTGTGTGTATGTGTATGGGGTATACTTGTCTATGTGTGTATGCACTTGTATGGGGGTACACTTGCCTATGTGTACACATGTATGGAGCACATGCACCTGTGTGTGTGTTCATGTACAGGGGTACACTCACCTCTGTGTCTGTGTGTGTGTGTCTCTGTGTGTGTTTCTCTATCATTCTCTGCCTTATTTTCAGAGACAGAGTCTCTCATTGGATCTGGAGCTCACCACTGTGACTAGACACCTCTCCCTACCCAGCACACATGTTACCTGGCTTTTGCACAGATGCTAGGGGCCCAAACTCAGGTCATCACAATCTCATGGCTAGAATTTTACCCATTCAGCCTTCTTCTCAGTTCAATAAACTTAAATCTTCTGGGGACAAGACACAAGCATAATCATCATCCATTCATTCATTAAATGTGTTGTTTTTAGGGATTATTGTCATCATCCTAATCATTGTTATTATCGTCCTGGGGACTGAGTCTAGAAACTCACATATACTGGCTAGGCATGACGTCACTGAGTTATATCCCCAAACTGTCCTGTGGAGTTTTGGCTTGAGAATGTTGGCTTCCCAGTTTCTTTCTAATGTAGCATGTTAGCAGCTGGAGGATAGGGAGCATTCTTTCTAATCTCAGAAATGTCAGACCATATTATCACCACCAATGGTGTAGAATGTTCTAGTCTATTCAGTGTATTGCAAAAAAAAGCAGTCTATTATGCTGAATATTTTTTCTAGTTTATCTTTGGTTAAACTTCTCTCTCTCTGGTTTTTAAAGACAGGGTCCTCTGTTGTAGCCCTTACTGTCCTGCAACTTCCTCTGTAGATCAGACTAGCCCCGAACTCTGATATCTTCCTGCCTTGGCCTTTCAAGTGCTGGGATTAGGGTATGCACCTCTACCACCTGGTTTATTTCCTCTCTTAACAATCAATTTTTCTTTTCTCTCTCTCTCTCTCTTTCTCTCTTTCCTTTGCTTTTTTTCTTGTTTCTTTCTTTTTGTTTTTTTTTTCTTTTGGAGACAGGGTTTCTCTGTGTAATGGTCCTGGCTGGAACTTGCTTTGCTTTGTAGACCAGGCTGGCCTCAAACTCACAGAGATGCCAGCTGTGCCTCTTGAGTGCTGGGATTAAAGGCATGTTTTTCCACTGCCCGGCTCTAATTTTTCTTGAAAGAAAGTTTTTACTTAATTCCTGTGGTGGTTTGAATAGGAATGGTCCCCATAGGCTCATAGAATTGTTGGTCACCAGAGAGCAGTACTATTAGTGGGTGTGGCCTTACTAGAATAAGTGCATCATATGGGGTAGGCCCTAGGGTTTCAAATGCTCAAGTCAGGCCCAGTGTCTCTCTCTTCCTGTTTCTTACCTATCCCATGTGGAGCTCTCAGCTGCTTCTCCAGCACAATATCAGCCTTCATGCTGCCATACTTCCTGTATGACGATAATGGACTAAACTCTGATGTCAGCAAGCCCCAAGTAAATGCTTTCTTTTATCTAAGAGTTGCTTTGGTGATGACATCACATCAAAAGAGAACTAAGACAAGTACATTTAAAATTCTCAATTTTCTATGTGAAGATTTTTTTTTCTGAATCTCATAAGAAGGCCTAAGCGTATATAAACAAACATTAACTGCTTCTATTCCTGAGAGAAACATAATCTGGTCAGTGAAATCTACCAAGAAAGTTCAGGCATGACATTCAGTCAGTCATTGGTTTAGCCTCAGGAATTAAGGTTTAACCTCTGTGGAAATCCTGGAACTCTATTTGTTTTTTGTTTGTTTGTTTGTTTGTTTTTTATTTATCTATTTTTTATTTTTTTTATTAAAAATTTCCACCTCCTCCCCTCCTCCCATTTCC
>LOEQ01000101.1:137177-149135 GCA_001685075.1 Bramus lutescens | reverse complement strand
TTTCTTTCTTTCTTTCTTTCTTTCTTTCTTTCTTTCTTTCTTTTTTAAATAGAAAATGACCAGTTTCTCAAGTAAGTTTGGTCCAGCAGAGAAGCAGATCCTCGGAGGATCTGTGCTGTAGGTAGGAGACCAAGCAGGTGGAACAGGCTGCCAAGCCTGTCCTGAGTGATGAAACCTTGGCTTTAGACCATGTTTAGTCAGCTGTAAGCGGTCATCCACCCTTTCTTGCACATGTTTGTGTTTTCTCAGCCATGTTGATATGGCTACCGCTGAATGTACCTACTGAACAGGAAGATTTAGGAGGAATCTGTGGGATCTCATGATACTCTTCATGGTGGCCTCTAGATCTCAGAAAGGGATTTGAGGCAGAATGAATAAATCTAAGAGACGTTTTGTTCATAACATTTCTTGACTAGATGAATGGCTAGCTTAAGTATTGGGACTGCCTTTCTTGAACAATAAAACCCAGTGAATCTGGCTGGAGATTATATGTGAGGGCCAATCTAGGCAAGATAAATGGAGTTTGGGAAATGATCACAATGTCAGCTATTTACTTCCTGTCAAATCCCTGCAGAGCTGTGGGCTGCCTAGGTAGAGACATCAGCAATGCTGGGTTCTTGGTGTTTCCTAGAGAAGACCATTTGGGAAACAGAAATGCTAACAGAGAAGAGCCACAAATGGAGCTGTTTCATTAAAGCTGTGGCAGACACAAGCCGAGAGAGGAACTGGCTCATGGTCAGGTTGTCATGCCTGGCTTCATGAGCTGGATTCTGCACAGTGTAGGCATCCCCAGTCACAGGTTATGACGTTGCTGCTTACTCAGATGTCCTGAGGCCTTGATCTGTGAATCAGATATGACACCTGTGCTCAGTCCCATTGGCATCTTACACTCTGTGAAAAACAAAACACAAAAATCAATAATTTTTTAGAAAAAAATAAATAATAAGTAAAACCTCCATGGCTAGAGATTGTTTTCACTTATCTTTCACAATAGTGACATTAATATGCCTGATTAGAAAGTGATAAGTAGTCAGCAAGACTATAGTGTTTATTAAAATAGTAAATGCCACATGAGAAAATATCTGGAGTCTTAAAAATATTTTTAAGCTGATTTCTAACTGTTTCAATTTTTAAAGCAAAGTCTTGACATTAAGCACTATTATTTCTAAGACTGCAGTGCACTCTTAGCCTGGGGATTACAAGGGAGGAACTACCAGCTAGTGGGCACCTGGATGAGAGCACAGTGCTTGGTTGTCAACAGGTGATTGACAAGACTTGATAACGAATGGATAGATAATCTACGTGTTCCTGCAGAATCCTGGTTTCTCTTTTGGTTCTATTCTAGGAGCTTAAAGATTTTCTTACGTATATTTTCCCATGGGTCAAAATCTCTGAGGAAGTAAGCTTTCTATTGGTTTCTCCAGTCATGAAATACTTGACCCGTTTGTTAGGGTTTTATAGATAAATTGTTATATTTTTAATGGCCAGGGAAAAAAAAAAGCCTGTTTCATCATCATCACAGCAGAATGATGAGAATCAGATATTTGCAAGAATCAGATAACTGGAAACTGGAAGCCTTCTATTATTAGGCACCTCCTCATCAGCAAATGTCACATGGGCGATACCTTTGTCTATGATGAGAAAGGGTGTTTGCATGCCCTCTATCTGGTTTTCTCCAACCTCTGTGTCCAGCAACCACCAGCCAGGCTTTGAGGCCTTCATTTCAAGAGTTTTAAATGAACCTAAAATAGGGAGTGAAAGAGAAAATTATAAGCTTAGTGATTATCAGATTAATATTGTGGTGGAGCTCTCTAAGAATCTTAAAGTCACAAGAAGCTGCAGGGGAGAATTTAAAAGTGATTCTTCTCTCTTGAGGCCAGATAAAAATTAATTCCGTGAAAGCTATGACACCAGCATCCACAAATTACTAAAACTAAGGGTAGGGGAGCTACTCAGTCAGGAAAAAATGCTTGCCTAGAATTCTGAAAGCTCTGAAATTGACCAAGAACCCTGTACACTAGATACCCCAGTGCATGCCTCTAATCAAAGGGCTCAGAAGGAGAAGGCAGGGGAATCAGGAGTTCAAGGCCATCTGTTGCTGCATGGGGATGAATGAGACTATTTCAAGCAAACAAACCATCAAACAGATAAACAACACAAGAGAAATTATCAAAAGTAAATCACCCAGACATAAAAACCCTGCCAGCCCTCCCTAAAAAGTTTTCACTAGTCTAAACTCACTGGTAGGAACTGACCCATATACAATTTGAATACACAGTTTCAAGTTTCAAAATGACCTTGAATGACTTATCACTTGGTGTTATAGCTATAGAATGTGTTTTGCTTTTCAATATGTAAGTAATGAAAATAGCCTTTCCTTACGGTTTCAAATTCTCTTGAAAATGTACATAGATGAATAAAAATATTCAAAAATTGTTTCAGAAAATTGGAAAGAAAGCCTAAAATTTCTTTTTATTTGTACTGATACATGATGTCCACTCTCTTCCACTTGATCCTATATTTGAGTTTTATTTACTACAATTTATGACCATGTCTCATATTGTGAGTAAAAATTAACAGCTGATGGCTATCCGTCTCAAACTCTGTGAATCAGGTCTCTCATGTTCCTTCTGAAATCTGTTATTTTGGTTTGAAAATGCATGTGGGATGCTCAACCTTCACTTCTCAGGTCACATTGCATACTTATTCAATGAAGCACCCTCTTGCTGACACTTGGTGGAAAGATGGGGTGAATTTGGCCTGGTCCATCCTATCTCTGAAGTTAAACAAAGGAGCTTTTTTTTTTCTTTTCTTTTGTGTGTGTGTGTGTGTGTGTGTGTGTGTGTGTGTGTGTGTGTGTGTGTAGAACTCTTAGGGAGTGGCATTCAGAACCAAACAGGAAGACATTTCTCCCTCTATTTAGTAAAATAGACCCGTCTGGACCTCTGTGTCCATATATGAGACTAATTCATACAATGGCTTTCACACCCTACTCCTGTGAAGGGACTGCTTTTCATTAGTTCTTCAGACAGTACATATGGAAGGACAGCTGCTTGGAAGAGACCCAGAATCCTGGGTCTTCTCCCCCACAGTCCATACCTTTCCCAAGTCTCTGAGAGTGAAAAATCTCAGTTGGTGTGCATCTTAACCAGAGTCCTGGGTTCTTCAGTGGCATCTCGCCCTCATAACCCTGCCCACTAACAGATTTTTCTTCAAAGAACTCAGAGACACACCAAAAATCTTCCCTGATGGTTCCCGTTTGTTTAGATCTATCTTAATCATCATGTTTTCACATGAACAACTCCAAATGCCTCTGTTAGCTTTTACAATCATGTAAAGGATGTTGCTCTCCAGAGTCATGAATCTGTTCAAGATTACAATTCCCAGAATCACTTACTCAGAAAGGTTAGGATGAAGGTTTCAGAAGTGGAGTTCAAGACCCCTGAAGAGCATAGTTTGAGTTCCTAATCAACCTCCCAACAGCAACAGTTTTCTTTCTTGTGCCTTGGTGGCTTATTTGTCATGTACTGAGATCTGATTCTCATGACACACAGATGCCCAGGAGAAATTGCTTGAGAAACTCTGTGATGACCCGAAGGTCACAAATCTGTCTTGTGTGGTTCCTACACACAGTTCAGGAGATCCAGATATCCACAGCTGTCCTCTCCTGGTCTAACCTGCAGTTCCCCGCATCTGATGGTTCAGTCCTCTGGTATAGCCTGCTGTTTCCTGCTTCCGACAGCTCTGTCCTCTCCTCCTCCAACCTGCGGTGTCCTGCTTCTGATAGCTCTGCCCTCTCCTAGTCTAATGAGCACTATTTGTGCTGGATGTATACAGCACAGAGACAAAGCTTTGCCCTGGCATCTAGAGCAGACTCTTCCCTTAAACAGTAGATGTACAAGGAGACAAAGACAAGAAGTTACAGGCGCCCTGTCCTGCTATTTCTTAGCAGAGACCTCTTCCATTGCCCAGATCTTTACCAGGTAGAAGGGGCCAGACCCCTAACTGGTGCGGTTTGGTGCTATTATCCAGCAGGATCTGGCCATGAAAGTGAACCACGTGAATGTCTTGGGAGCTGCCCATGTTCAGTAGATGGAGCCTCACCCACTCTTGCTCGTACATTATCAGGCCAGGCAGATTGTAGATCATCCCATTAATGGCTGAAAGGAAAGAGAGCTGTAATCAATTAAAAACTTGTATGCACAAGGAGGAGTCGGGTAAGCCACCCACTCCCCACCCTTCTTCCTCATTACTGGGCATTTCTAGGCCTACCCAGGTGTAGAAAGAGCCCTTGGCTGTTTCAAAGAACCAATGGGAGGCTGAATGAGGACTTCTGAATCCTTAGGCTACTTCACAAACATCTACAGAAGTGTGGGTTGGCTCCATTTTAGAACGGTTTTTCTCTTTTCCCCAGATTTTGTCCCTCTCCTGCTTAAGACTTTGCCCATTTGCCTTTGACGTTGATCGTACAAATGTTCCTTTGATGCAGAAAGATGAAAGGGGGCAGATAATGCTAGCCCCCTAGGGTGAGAGTAAGTTAACAGTAGCAGTGTGTCATCTTTCCTTGGTGTGGCTCCTCAGCCCACCTCTCGGGTATGAGTCTAAGATCACCACGCTGTATCTTTTCCTTTAGTGAAATTGGTGGATTTTTGTTTTAGGTGAAGTCTTGGTATATACCCAAGGCCAGCCTGGAACTCTCTCTTTAGCTCAAGGTGATCTTGAACTCAATCAAGGTCTTCTTGTCTTATCCTTGGCACAATACCATACCACTGTGTTTGTGTGTGTGTGTGTGTGTCTGTGTGTTAAAAGCTCCTAATAACTTTAATCACCTTAAAACATAACATACATACATATGCACACACACACACACACACAAATTAATGATAAAGCTTGGTGCTACCAAACACTTAACTGGAAAAGAAGCAAGGGAAGAATTCTCTTCTCCTTCAAAGAATTGCTGTAGGATTTCAGAAACCAAACAAAGAAACTTTTGGAGGGGGAGGGGATGCAATTATTCTGGCACTGTGGAATGATATCTAGTACAGGAACACCTGCCTACATACTTGAGCACCAGCTCTCACCCCCGTGCTTCAGTTTCTGTTCAAGAATTTGACGTTGTAAGAGTGAAGGGCAGTGGGAGTGGTCACTGCATCAGCTTCGTTCAGTGGCTGCACCAGGATACGGGAGAGAGGACTTTCAACAGAGATGCTCAAGGGACATTTGGTAGATGGAGATGAATGAGAGGACTTGTTTTCATTCACTATTTCATTTGTATCCTGAGCATGTGCTATGAAAGCCAGGCACTGAGCTAGGGCCTGGGGGACTCCAGAGTTCTGCTTGTCACATACCCCTATAAATACTGCATGTTGGGATCACTAAATGTCGAAGAATTAGGAATGTGTTTAGGCCTGAAGCTATAATAAACATAGCTGGCTTTTTGGGGAAACCAGAAAGCATTTTCTGGAGGATGCTCCTCAAGCAAAAGGCATAATCAAGAGACAGCCCATCTTATTCTTCAGCCTGTGGGGTCTTATTAGGCTGAGAGGGTTCCTAAAGGGGATACTTTCTGCTCATTCAAGCCAACTTCAGGGCTAGAAGGCCTAGAGATGGAAGAGGGAAGGGAAGGGAAGGGAAGGGAAGGGAAGGGAAGGGAAGGGAAGGGGATGGGAGGAAAGAAAAGGAAAGGAAAGGGGAAGGGAGGAGAGGAACCGGAAGAGAGTGAAGGGAGGGGAAGGAGGAATCTCTGTTTGCAATCTGTCCAACAGCTGTCTGAATCAACCATACTCTAACAGAAGTTTTTTATATTTGAATTTTTAAAAATCTTTAAAGGTTTTTATGAAAAGCAGATTCCACCACTAGTTGGTGGGATTTTAGAACAAAACATAAATCATTGTTCACCTACTTGTGTCTTAAAGTATTTACAGGTGACATTATTGAATGCCCAGAAGTAAGGCCATGTATAGAAGAAGTGTGCCTTGAGCACATCAATGATAGAGGAAGAATAAATCTCCCTAGCCTGGGTGGCTGGCTAGAGGTGCCATCTAATAGCACACTATAAAAATATCTTGACCTATGTTGTTCATTTATTTGCTATTTATTCTTTCAGACAAGGTCTCAGGGCGTAGTTCAGCCGTCCTACCTCAGCCTTCAGTGTTGTGATTTCAGGCCTGTGCACCTTTCTTCTCCCTCAGTATTCTGGCAGACTCGTTACCAAAAGCACAGGTTCTCACTAATCAGAAACTTCAGAACAATGGCCTTCATTTTCAAACTTCATTTCCAAAACAGGCCTGAGTTGTCTCTCATTTATTTTCACCTTGTGTGTGCACATGTGTATGTGTGTGCACATGTGCTCATATGTGCACACGTATGCACGTGCACGCACACACACATCTATGGTATTAATGTGGAAGTCAGAGGACACCTTGTGGGAATCTGTCCTTTCCTTCCACCATTCAGGTTCAGGAGATGGCCCTTGGCTTTGAAAGCAAGCCCTCTTACTTTCTGAACTGTCTTACCACTCAGGAGTCTTTATTTTCTTCTGATTTCTAACTGTTGTTGTTTTGGCTGGGCACTAAACTCTTCATTCTGCCTTTTTCTAAGACTGTTTTTTAATTAATTTGTCATTTTACAGGCCACGTTCCTCAAGGGACTTCTGAATAGAGACATTTTCCCTCATATCATCTCCTAAGGGCAGGCTGTCTTGCCTGTATCCTGTTGCCTGGATACTTAGCTTCCTAGTTCCTTAAATTCTCATGCCACCTGGTATAGATGCTGCCTGTATAGGCCAAGAGATGGAGCTGCTATAGCCACTCTGATTTCGGAAGAGACAGGGATGACCATTTCTTAGTGTAAATACTAATTGTTTTAGACGGCAAGAAACAGGGTCATTAGTATCTTATAGAGAAGAGTGATTCAGTGCCCACACCTATGTATGTTGCCATCTGGAGGACAGTGCCCATTTTCTTGTCAGTTTTATGTTGTCTGGCAGCAGCCAGTGTACGCTGTCCTGCAGTCTCTCTGTGCTCTTTAGCAGGGTTTCCTATGGGCCAGATCCTCTCTCTAGGATGCTGAAGAGGCAGGCTTAATTGATGTTCCTGGCTCCTCAAGAACACCTAAGGTCTAATCTTGTGAAGACCTAAAGGCAGGAATCATTGTGACCTTGTGAGGTTTAATCAGAACAGATCAAAGTCAGAGGAAGAATACCGTAAAACTTGTGGGAATTTTTCACTTCTGGAGAATCGATTCTCCATGACCTATTGGACTTTTCATAGTACCAGCTCTTCTTTTCATCAAAGGCCATGAAGAGCAAGAAAAATTCCCTCCTGTCCATAGGCAGTTTGCTCTCTTCGTGAAGTGTTCCTTTCCGGCAGATCAGAAGGGGGCCAATCAAACCCGAGTGGATGTCTTTCTCCTGGAAGACAAGACAAGCAAAGTGCAAATGCTTGCCATTCATTGGAATATTCTTATTTTCTCTTCTGATAATTACAGTTCTTACACAAAAAGAAATCTTGTCTAAGAGGCTCCAAACTTGAAGATCAGTAATGAATAAGTCTGGGTCGTTATCCTTTATCTGAATAATAATATTAAAATTGACAACCAAATGAACACCATTTATTGAGCATCCATACTGTGTTAAAGGCTTTGCCTGTAGTATCTTATTTAATCCTGACAACAATCCCAAATGGCAAGCAGAAATACATTCATTGAACGCATGTCTACCAACCTCCCCACACCCCCTTCCTTCTACCACTCTCTATTTTGGTTTTGGGAACAGAATTGATTTCCATCCCCAGCCTCTTTCTAATTTTTTCAAAGACAAGTTCTCACTAAATGGTTCAGCCCATCCTTAAATACACTCCGAGCCAATCCATAGCTTCCCAAATTGCTGGATTACAGAGCTTTGCCACCACACACACTTCCTATCTTATTTCTTAATTTTAGAACCTGAGGTTAAAGAGGGGCAAATCATTTTCCTAGTGCCCCTGTAGTGACAGATGAGCATTTACATCTAAGCCAGGAAGCGTCATGTTCAGGGAGGGGTGGGTATCAATGGTAGGGTATCTGTAAGTACATAGGACACCTTGGGTTTGATGCTGAGTATTGAAAAAAAACACTGAATAACATCAACAAAGAAGTAACAACCTGAGAAATGGGTCTCTCTCTCTCTCTCTCTCTCTCTCTCTCTCTCTCTCCACTAAAAAATACATGTGTGTTTGTTTACTACCTGAAGCCTACTGTTTTGAACAACATATACATTGTGGAATGAAACATGAAGGATCTTTGAATTTTCAGTGAACAGCATATAAAAGGTTCAAAAAGAATTCTGTGAGCCAAAGCCTTTTTCTGTACCCAGAGGGCCAGCTGGGTGGGTGTGGGGCACAGTAGGGAACTGCATCCTCCATGACAGGGTGGCACAAGGGCTGGGTGGCCAGGTCTTTCTTGTTCCCCTCACCCTTGCCCATTAGGGTAACTCAACCTGTTCTATGCTGTTACCTGGGTGTCTAGTCCCCAAGGGGTGCAGGTAAGCAAGTACAAGGCACCCACATGGCAGCCCTGGATATTCCATGTCCGGGTGCCTTTCCCTGGGAGCACTACCAGTGTTCAAGGGGTTCCAGATGGCCAGAGACAGCATGGTATGACCTGTAGCACTGAGTTCAGGAGGGTCCCCAGGGACCCCTCTTCCCTCTGATGGGATCTGTTAACCTCATTACTTGAGAGGCCTTTCACATGAACTAGGTCTGTGGTGGCCTTCACCCCCTACCTGCTTCCAAAATGTATAGGGAATCTCTGGCATCCCCGATTGTAGTAGAAATCAGCCTAAACCACTTGTCCAGGGACAAAGCACAACCCCAGGAAACTGTCTAGAAACCTTGGTCTAGCAAAAACCTGTCTTTGGGGGCAAATCTGAAGCCAAGCTGCCCTTTGCCTGGTGGAGGGCTGGGAGAGGGCTTTGGGTTTTGCTGGCTGTGAACCTGGGCAGAGTCCTCAGCCACCTGTGTTTGGGAGTCTCACTGTGCAAAGGTCTCTCTCTCTCTAACGGTCAAGGGCAAGGAAGACAGTGAATGTCCAGTGGATCTGCATGGACACTGGTTTCCTTCTACTTTTCCTGGGCGCCTAAGGCCAGCTAAGAAGACAGGAGGTGGGCACAGCTCGTCCTGATCGACACAGTTGCTAGTTTACCCAGAGAAACTAATTGTTCCTACCTTCCTGAATGTGCCTGGATTATTCCTTCGGGAACACCGCAGCCTCCTCCCTGTGTCCTTGTTTAACTTAGAACAGAACTGACTTCTTATTGCATTGTTCTTTATTAGCAAAGGCTACACATTGAGTAACCTTTGGCCTACGTGGAGCAGGGAAAACATTTCCTAAGTTGATGAGAATGACTGACCAGGTCTCTTCCTCAAGAGGGCACCAGATCTCATTACAGATGACTGTGAGCCCATGTGGTTGCTGGGAATTGAACTCGGACCTTTGGAAGAGCAGGCAGTGCTCTTAACTGCTGAGCCGTCTCTCAGGCCCCGACTTAAGACTAAACTACTTTTAAATTGCAAACTAGCATGGTTCTCTGGGAGCACACTCAGACTTATGTAATCCCCAGGACGTCCATTGAATGAACACTTTCTCTGTGCCGCATCTAATGAACTGTATGTAGTATCTCTGGTTATGGCAGCTACACCGTGAATGGCAGTTCTGTCACATGTCCCATGAAGAGCATGGGAGCCTTTTTTTTTTCAGACCAGGCTGGCCTCACAGAGATCTGCCTGCCTCTCCCTCCCAAGTGCCAGGATCAAAGGTGTGCACCACCATCGCCCAGTCTGTAGGAGGCGCTTAAAAAAATCAAAACTGTGGCTTTAGATGAGGGGAGAGATCAGAACTCGAAACCTACCACATTCACTGCAGAGTAATAGGCCCAAGCCCGGCAGGCAGAACCAGCGTTCTCTGGCCCAGAGCGCTCGGTGGCATGCCACACATACGTATAACTGCTGTTGGGCTGGACAGCATTGTCTTCCTGAAACCATTCAGGAGAGTCATCTTCATAAGTCTTTCCCTCAGAGGACTTTTCATAGAAAAGTCCATGGGCATGAAGAGAGTATGGTCTGGATGCTAAATTTTTAAAGCGTACCTAGAAGAAGAAAGAAGAAGAAGAAAGAGTGACCCACGAATGTCTTAACGTATCAAACCAAAACTTGTCAGCACTAAAGGCTGTGACTGGCAGTCATGATATCAGAGCTAAGGTGTACTGGGCACTTATAACTGCAAATTAATTTTTGCATATTACTTGATTTAACGCAAGACCCAAAGCGAGGGAGTCAAGCAACCATTGATGAAATCATGGGCTAAAAGAAGTGTTTTCTCCATTATCAGAGCAATAGACAGCTGACTAACACAGACTTCATTGCCTTCCGTGACTGATTAATTGGTTTTGCTGTGTCAGAGTTCAAGGCCAGGATCTTGCAGATCACAGACTAAGTGGTTACTCTTTACCCACAGAGCCATCTCCCCACCCCTGTGTGTCGTGCGTCTTTTGAAAAGGAACAAATGGTCATTGACAATTTGGCAGATAGCCTCACAAGTCAAAGGTTATGTTTTTGGACATAGATGCGGGGCAGTTTTTCTTGTGTTTTGTCTGCTTATTGTTGTTATTGTTTTGTTTTTGTTTGATATATGAGAGTTTAGGAAGGATGAGGATTAAACTCTGTTATAATAGCAAGCTATTGTCTGGGAACTGGATACAAGGTTTTAAAAGCAATCACTGACTAAGGCTGGCAAAATGCTTAAGAAACTGGCTTACTCTTTTAGGGCAGAGAGACAGCTTCACTTTCCAGTTTCCTTTCATTTGGTCTCGTATTGTCTCTTAAGAAAATGCTGGGATATATTTATAAATTACTACGGTTGCTGTCACTGTTTCTGCCATGGAACACAGCTGAGTTATTTTCTATGTTAGCTCAACACAGCCTGGCTTCAGCTAGAAATGCCAGTACTACCTCTTCCAGATTAAACAATTTTCAGGGTTAAAACATCTAAGATCTTTTTAAATCTCAAAAATTGCCAAAAACAAATCAGCTTTGGTGCGTGTGGTGAATCCCTGGAGATTCAGAGGGCTCAAGGGATGGCTTACTTGGATCACATCGTCCACTTCAGCTCTGATAACAGGACCCAGAATCCCAAGATGCTCCTCGTATTCCCCCCGAGGATCACGTCTGGTGAAAGTACTGTCCAGGTATTTCCTGAAAACAACTTTCTTGTATGTGGTGTCCTTTGGAATGGCATCAGAGTCTTCACTGTCCATTTCACTGAAATGACAGCAATAGCATTCATTAGAAAAAGAAGAAATTAAAGACTGCTGGGAAATTTGGGAGAGATGACTCAGCAGTTAGGAGCTCTGGTTGCTTTTGCAGAGGACCTGCATTTGGTTCCCAGCACCCACTATGGACAGCTCACAACCACTTGTAACCCCAGTTCTAGTGGATATTCTGGTCTTTGAGGATGCCAGGCACACACACAGTTCATACATACATTCAGGCAATCATTCCTACACATAAAATAAAATAAAAAAATTAAAAGGAATTAGGAAATAATGTTTGGTAACTAGCATAGAATATTTAATATTTAGAATATTTAATAACCACTTCATGTATAAGTTAGTGAATATATATAAATGAAAAAACAGGTGACTACGTATGTTTTAGTTTACACCTCAAATATAATTTCTTAGGTAATATTTTCTAGGATCTCTTGGGCTAGGTCAAGTATAATTTCATATATATATGAAATATATAAATATTATTTATTTATATAATTTATATATTTATATAGTATATTAAATATATCAGTATAATAAATATATGTATGGTATTATTATAGTCTACACAGTAGATTTCTATAGTAGTCCTATAGTATTTCTTTTTGTTTGTTTGTTTTTGTTTTTTGAGACAGGGTTTCTCTGTAGCTTTGGAG
>LOEQ01000101.1:122756-135623 GCA_001685075.1 Bramus lutescens | reverse complement strand
ACACACACACACACACACACACACACACAGGAACACAATATAGCCTCTATAAAGCAGAAAAATTTGCCATGTTACTAAATGAAAAGAGCCAAGCACAGAAAGACAGAAACTCACAGAAGCAGAGAGGTTACCAAGGACTTTGAGGGAAGCTGACTGGGAAAGTGTTGGTCAAAAGACACAAAATTTCATTTAGAGAGCAAATGTAACTTCAGGAGATCTACTCTACAGCATGACAACTATAATCAGTCATTGTGTAGTATAGCCTTGAAAATTGGTGAGTAAGCTTTAAGAGCTCTCTAACAGAAAATAAGTGTATGACGCATTGTTCAATAGCTTGGGATACTTCCATGTGTATTGAAACCCCTCATATTTAGCAGCATTAATATACACAAACAGCAAAAACAACAACAAAACTTGTGATGAATGTCACATGAAATCCTACGGAGCAATAGAAGGAATGGTTAGATTGTTTAATAATGCGGATGTATCTCTGGAGAATTCTGTTTAGTGGTTAAAAAAAAACCAATTCCCTAAGATCACATGTTGCATGACAAAATGACAGATACAGAGATCTGTCTAGTGACCGCAGGGTTAAGGTGGAGTACGGTGGGAGGGAGGTAGATGGGCGGTATGAGGCGTGTGTGTGTGTGTGTGTGTGTGTGTGTGTGTGCATGTGTGTGCTGCGTGTGTGTGTGCGTGCGTGTCTGTGTGAGTATGCATGTGTGTGCATGAGTGCATGTGTGCATGTGTGTGTGTGCATGTGTGTGCATGTGTGAGTGTGTGTGTGTGTGAGTGTGTGTGTGTGTGTGTGTGTAGATGGCAATGTTCTCTCTCATGACAGCAGCAAGGTCCATACACATTTTTGTAGTATAGTATACTTTTCTAAATGACTACCATTGGGGTGATCAAGTAAAGCATATAAGGAATGTTGCGTAATTTCTCACAAGAGTATGTGACTCCACAATTATCTCAAAATAAAAAGCTTAATAAAAATATAAATCCAACACATTATTTTCCACAGGTATTATCAACTAAGCAAGAGGCCAAAAGACATCAAATTCTCTTACAGATTCAAATCTCTCAAGTCAATGGAAAGAAGCCCCAAACTCATCCTTCAAACACCTAATAGCTATTGTATCTCCAAAGCCATCAACGGAGAAACTTATTTGTCCTTCCCTCCTGTCTTTCTTTCCTGCTGACGCCATCTCTCCACCTCTCCACACAGCCTCCCAGAACACATGAGCAGGCAAAACAACTCTGCCAGCTGAAAGAGCCAGTTTCAGGCCTGAGAGGCAAGAGTTTGTGTAAAGACTGAAGCCCTGTCTCCCCAAGGCTCATCTTAGAAATACTCAGATAACTAGTTTATTCCCATGTAATGATGTGCACTGCATTTAAGTGAGAAACCACAGGGGACAGCATCTTAAAGAAGCGTTCTAAAGAAAATGCTAGCCACTGTATGAACAGTCCGAGGTGGACCAGTCTCAATGAACATTGTGTTTGTGTACTATAATCACACTTTCAAACTATGAATGTGGCAGCCTTGATTAACCACTACAAGCCGCTTATTGCGCACAGTCACCCAGAACTATCCTGACGAGTCTGTAGTTGACTAATGATTCTTGCCCCAATCTTCTGTTTTCATCCGAGAACAGGGTGGCTTTCCATCCCTCAGTGACACGGAATTGAAAAGAATATTAAAAATAAAAGAGTAAGTGGATCTCTTAGAAACTGTTGTTAACAAGTAGATGCAAACAGAGATTTTTACATTAAAGTTTGGGTTGGAAGCCAACCTCGCTTGAGCCATTTTGGTCAGCAGATAGCTATGCATAGGTAAAGGTGTATATTAGGACAAGGAAAGGTGACAGGAGCATGTGTGGTAAGTGGATATGAGAAAGGAGGGGAGACTGATTTAACCACAACATACCATAGACTTCCACAGGACTGGTTCTTATTTACCTGGGTGTCATCTAAAGTGTAGAGGGTAGTAATATTGGAAATGACGAAGGAAATATCACAGGCCCAGTTGACATAGGAGACTTAGACAATAGAAAGCCCAGTTTGTTCAAAATCACCTCCCAGGAACTGTTGCATGTGATTTTCATGGCAGTGGTGGGGAAATGAGAATATATATAGAGAAAACTAGCCAAACCTTTGGGAAAATTTTGAATAATCCCAGGATATTTCTTCAGCAGCAATAAAATAGTATTGCTTTTTTCCACGATGGCCACGGAGGTACCATGCTGCAATAGTATCCGGATTTCTGGAGGAGTTGGTATCTGTCCTGGTGTCTGTTTTGTAGGGATCATTATAGTTTACATAATAATCTTCAGTATAATCATCATCAATGCTTTCTAGCTCCTCCTTTGAAATGATTTCAACATCACCTCCATCGACTCTACTGAGACCTACTACAACAAGAGGATTCAGTTCTGTTGACTTGGAAGTGTTATTGTGTTGGGGCGATGGTGAAGGAGATGGCATGTGAATGAGAACTGGCTGGAGAAGAGTCTGGTTCAGTTCTGGTAGGGGTAAAGACTGACCAGAATCTGAAGGGTTGGGTGCTCGGCCAGGATCCACAGAGGCTGTTTCGTGCCTGTGGTTAAGAGGGGGGCTTGTCTGGATGAGGTCTGGAGAGAGGGTCACCTGACTGAGGTCTGGGGCTAGGATGATTTCATCAAAATCTGGAGAGAGGGTCAAGAGGCTGAGGTCTGGGGAGAGGGTGACCTGACTGAGGTCTGAAGACTGGAGCATCTGGTCCAAACCCTGGGGAAGGACTGGCTCATCAAATTCCGGAGGGAGAGGCAAGAGGCTAATATCATGGGGAGAGGCTTTCTGGGTGTCATCTGGAGAAAAGGGCACCTGGCCCAGGTCTGGGGAGGAAGTCTTTTGGGTGTCATCTGGATAAAGGGACTCCTGACCCAGGTCTGGAGAGGAGGTCTTTTGGGTGTCATCTGGATAAAGGGACTCCTGACCCAGGTCTGGGGAGGAAGCTTTCTGGGTGTCATCTGGATAAAGGGACTCCTGACTGAGGTCTTGGGAGGAGGTCTTCTTGTCATCTGGAGAAAGGGTCATCTGGCCCAGGTCTGGAGAAATAATTGTCTGATCTAATTCTGGAGAGATGGTAAAGAGGCTTGGGTCTGAGGAGGGACTTGTTTGGCCATCTTCTGAAGACAGAGACTTTTGACTTTGGTCTGGAAAGAAAGATGTTTGACCAATGTCTTCAGGGTAGAATTCATGGCTTAGGTCATAATCAAGCCCCTGACTGGGCTCTGGAAGAGAGGATCTGTGACTCAGGTCTGTGGTAGAGTGTGTTTGATCAGGATCCTGGGTAGGAAATATTGGAGTTTGTTCCTCTGGGGGCAATGACTGATACACATCTAAAGCAGAGCTCATCTGTTCCGTGCCACGTGGGGGGGCCTGATTATGGTCAGGAAGTGACCTGTCAACACTCGTTGAAGGGGAGGTCTGATTCAGGTCTATGGGAAGAGCTGTTTCATTGGAATTGTGGGATAACAGTGAGTGATTAAGTCTCTGGTCTAAAAATGTGGGCTGGGCATCTCCTCTTAGTGGGTGAAAGCCTCTTGGAGATAGAAGACTGTGGGTTGCCATCTTCTTATTCTTCTTCTTCTTTCGTGTCTTGATGAACTGTCCTTTATTAAAGCCTCTGCTCCCTTCCTCCTGTCTTACTTGTGGAGATTTACGTCTAATTCCAGAAAACATTGGGAGGTCACGTGGCTTTCCTGTTGTTTTTGTATCAGAGGTGCTATTGTCCCAAGCCACTGAGATGTTCTGATTCTGAGGGCTGTTTGGCAGCTTATCAACAGCTGTGTCTTCACCATTTGCTGGTATTATTTCATAACTACTTTTTTCAGAAGCCAAATACCATTCCCTATCCAAAAATTTGGATGTGTTCGTTTGTTTTAAGAGGAATAAATCAGTAGGAATTTCCTCGCTGGACTTTACTCTGGAATTAGTATTCTTTGGGTTTGAATGCCTCCTAGTTTTTTGGGCTGGCACTTTCATCTGAGGGAGCCTATACTTCATCAGGTGGGCTCTTTCTAACTTGGCTTTTTTATGCCTAGCATGTCCTTGGCTCCCTGATCCTTTTGCACCAAGGGGAAGTAGGTGAACCACTGTGATATCTGACTGTGAATCTTCCACATCATCTTCATAATATGAGCTGGAATGGTGTTCTGTGGGAGAGTTGAGAACTGAGTTCTCACTCAAGCCAGTGAGGTCCTTTGGGAGGGTACCAGTCATGGTGGCTCCTGAGCCAGGAAGGATTTGTTGAGATTCTTTGAGGTTGTTACTGGCGATCCTACTAAGGTTTCCTGGAGAAGATTTTGAGTCATTTACTTTGTCTGTGCTTGGAAATATGAACTCCGAGCTGTTCTCTAGAGCAAGAGCAGTAAGATTAAACTCGTCTTCCTCCTGATTCCATGATGCATTTCTGAACGATCTAATTCCTAGTGACGAAGCCAATAGAAACTGGTAATCATCATCTTCACTCTCGATGCCAAACTCGTTTTCTGAATAGTCATGAATTTTCCGAGTTGTCACGGATGTAGGTGCAAAAGGTTCATAAATCTCATACGAGTCTTCATCGTCATCGTGCTGGATACATTTAACATCTCTGAATCTCAGTCTTAGGTTTTTGTGTCTTGGATTGGAATTCACGGTAGTTAACATCCATGTTCCTTCATAGAAGAGACAGAGAAGGAAAGGTTGAAAGCCCAGGAAAAGTTATAAAAACACCAGGATTTGCTGGGGAAACAATTTCTAGTGAATTTTAACCAGAGGGGCCATGTGTGAGCTATGGGCCATGCTAGACTATGAATGGTGAGTTACTGAGCCACAGTGACATAGAGAGGAAAACCAAGAATAGGGTGTTTAGGAATTTTTTAAAATATTGCTTGACATTGCTTTGGTATCTATCCACAGGGTCATTGTACTTTTAGGCTAGGGTATTTAACAGAAATTAGCTTTAAACTATTGATCTATGGAGATTAAGAAGAAAAAGGGACTTCTAGTTTGGATTGTTCAAGAATTGCTGCTTTAGAATACACCAAGAAAAGGGGAAATCAGTGATAAAATGGACCTCGAAAGTCATTACCATCTGCTTAATTGTACATTTTGTCTGAGGCTTGGAATTTGAGAGATGATGGTGAGGTTGTTTTCCCACAAAGAAAGGGTATTTAGGTATTTCTAGGAGATAATGTATGTGTCATTTTGAAAGTGAATTACTGGGACACTAAGGATGACCGGGGACAGCACCAACATAGCCACTTGTTGAGCGCTGACTACTTGGAGGAACTTACAACTAGGAGCTGAAAGAACTCTGTACAGTGATCTCAAGCTCTTCAGAGGGAGATTTCAGGCTTAGTGAGGGCAAGTAACCCATCTAAAGCTGCAAAACATTGAGTGGCAAATCAGGATTTGAACTTGGGTCTTACACAACAATGTTGTCTCTGAGGCAACCGCCAGGGCTCATCTAATGGTTGCTCACCTGAGGGTGGGTGGTCTCCAATAAGAAGTTGAACAGTTCAGCTAGCAAAAGGACTTGAGTTTGATTCCCAGCATCCACGTAAAAAAAAAAAGTCAGGGCTAGTAGCCCGAGTTTGTAATTCCATCTCTGGGGAACTGGATATATGTGGGCCCTTGGGGTCCACTGGACAGTTACGATGGCCTATTTGGCAAATTCCATGCCACTGTTTCATAAAAAGGTCGACGACACTTGAGGAATGACACCAAAGGCTGCTTTTGTGGCTAATACCTTTATGCTGCTTCTTCTGTCTTTCTGCCATCGTATGTCTTTACAGTCCGGTTGTTTCAGAGATGTACAAATGGAATTGGCATGAAACTGTGTCTATTTAAGCCATTAATTTCCCAAATATAAACCATGAGCAGCAGGGTAAGGCATGCCTGCAAGGGTCCTGGAGACACACCAGGAGTTGTGGTCATTTGGGTAGCTCAGTAGACTGATCAGTTTCCCCTCCAAATACCTAGACTCTTACTCACCAACATTATCCATCGTGACAGTCACGGATTCACCGCTCATGGGGAACAGAGTCAGTGTGTCCTCGTGCTTCTTGCTGTAGATGAATGAGTGCCCGGTGAAGTGGACGGTCAAAATGTCATCATGAATTCCCACACTGCAGAAGTGCCACTGGACGATGTCATCAAAGCAGAATCCTAGAGTGGATATGCTCTCAGGCACATAGCCGTTGAGAGCTAAAAGAGTAAAATTTATCAAATGCCAGGCCTGTGCAACATGAGGACCCATAATCACAGCCCAGACAAATGCCCTATACTCATTTGGCTGCATTAAGGCAGTGGTTATTGAAGGTACGCTTTGAGGGCTAATGTGTGAGTAGGTCACAGTCAGCTTCCCAACACATAGCTGATGCTCCTGACTTAGGTGAGGGGGAAAAAATCAGGATAAAGATAAAGACTCTCACGCACATTGGTTTAGTATGCATCCATCAAGCGAATATAAAATGTTACTTTATGCTGTGCTGTAAATATATTCTCATACTTGGTTTAGATGGTCCAAAAAGAGCCTACCGGGAAGACAAGTCTATATAGAAGAACTTTATCTTCTTGGGCATCGTAGTTGTGAGTAAGAATGAATGTCACAAAACAAGGAGCTTACTGAGCACATTTGTTGTTGAGAACTATTATCTGTAACCTAAGGTTGACTTACGATTAACCTAATAGTTTCCATTCAAGCACAGAGTTCATGTATTTTAATTATCTTTAAAGAAACACCACTTTGGGTAACATCTTTATTTACATATGTACTGTGCAGGGTAATCCAATTAAGATATGATTTATGGGAGGGCCCAACCAGTACACCCAGGTCACCACTGTGACCACACTCCTAGTACGTGTGGTGTTTGGTACTAAAAATCAAATTTAAGTGACTATGTACCAAATATATGTTGAGGTGCTGAAAGTGTGTGTTATAAGTTTCTACATCATTGCAGATGCTTTTCTAAATGGGCTAATACTTATGGGCACTGGCTGCAAGAGGCTGTGAGCAGCTATATTCCATTGACATGTGCTTTAGGATCAAATACACACTGTACTGCAAAGACAGTCATAAAGCATATCCAATTTATTTTTATTACTTTAAAAATTGTAATATCTTTACATCATGAGAGCCTATCTCAAAACAACAACAAAAAAGATAGTATCTGGAATATGCTGAGCTGAGTAAAGATTATTCTAATAATTTCACTCATTTCTCTTTACTTTTCAATTTACCAGAAATTTCATGGAAATGATGCACCTGTAATTGTGTTTAAAAAGGCCTAGAGCTATAGGTCTAGAGCTTTCACAGACCTGAGCTATAGGTCTAGAGCTATCACAGACCTTGAGCTATAGGTCCAGGGCTTTCAGAGACCTGAGCTGTAGGTCTAGAGCCATCACAGACCCAAGCATAGGTCTAGAGCCATCACAGACCCAAGTTGTATGCCTAGAGCCATCACAGACCCGAGCTGTAGGTCTAGAGCCTTTACAGACCTAAGCTATAGATCTAGAGCCTTCACAGACCTGAGCTGTAGGTCTAGAGCTATCACAGACCCGAGCTGTAGGTCTAGAGCCTTCACAGACCTGAGCTATAGGTCTAGAGCTTTCACAGACCAGAGCTATAGGTCTAGAGCCATCACAAATCCAAGCTGTAGGTCTAGAGCCATCACAGACTTGAGTTATAGGTCTAGAGCCATCATAGACAGTGAGCTGTAGGTCTAGAGCCATTACAGACCCAAGCTATAGGTCTAGAGCTATCACAGACCTGAGCTATAGATATCGAGCCATCACAGACCCAAGTTGTATGTCTAGAGCTATCACAGGCCCTGAGCTGTAGGTCTAGAGCCTTCACAGACCTGAGCTGTAGGTCTAGAGCCATCACAGACCCAAGCTGTAGGTCTAGAGCCATCACAGACCCTGAGTTATAGGTGTAGAGCTATCACAGACCTGAGCTATAGGTCTAGAGACATCACAGACACTGAGCTGTAGGTCTAGAGCTATCACAGACCCTGAGCTGTATGTCTAGAGCCATCACAGACCCGAGCTGTATGTCTAGAGCCTTCACAGACCTGAGCTGTAGGTCTAGAGCCATCACAGACCCTGAGCTATAGGTCTAGAGCCATCACAGACCCAAGTGATAGGTCTAGAGCTATCACAGACCCAAGCTGTAGGTCTAGAGCTATCACAGGCCCTGAGCTGTAGGTCTAGAGCCTTCACAGACATGAGCTGTAGGTCTAGAGCCATCACAGACCTGAGCTGTAGGTCTAGAGCCATCACAGACCTAAGCTATATGTCTAGAGCCATCACAGATCCAAGATGTAGGTCTAGAGCTATCACAGGCCCTGAGCTGTAGGTCTAGAGCCTTCACAGACCTGAGCTGTAGGTCTAGAGCCATCACAGACCCNGTCTAGAGCTATCACAGGCCCTGAGCTGTAGGTCTAGAGCCTTCACAGACCTGAGCTGTAGGTCTAGAGCCATCACAGACCCTGATCTATAGGTCTAGAGCCATCACAGACTGGAGCTATAGGTCTAGAGCCATCACAGACCCAAGGTGTTGTTCTAGAGTCATCATAGACCCAAGCTGTAGGTCTAGAGCCATCACAGACCCGAGCTGTAGGTCTAGAGCTATCACAGGCCGTTACTGGAAGGAAATTATGTGAAGTCAGCTGAATGTGGCACCTGTCTGTCCTGAAACTACATAAACAGACTCTGGGAAGCCACCTGCATAGAGGTGGTTATTCATTAGAAAAGGTGATGGAGATGGCTTTTTGCTTTGAGAAATGGTGTGTGTGTGTGTGTGTGTGTGTGTGTACATAGATGTATGTGCGTTGGTGTGGGTGTGTGCATGCGTGCATGTGTGTGTTCATGGGTGTGTGTGCATAGGTGCATGGGTGTGTGCATGTGTTCGTGGGTGTGTGTGCATAGGTGCGTGGGTGTGTGCATGCATGCATGTGTGTGCAAGTAGGTGCATGTGTGTGTGTGTGTGTGTGTGTGCATGTGTAGTGGACTCTGGTTTGTTAGGAGGAAATTGCCTGCAGATGCCACAGTGAATTCATCTCAGACTTCTCATGACAATGGACTTTGGAATCATAGCAAGTGTCAGGCTCAGGGAGCTTGCCCTCTGCTCTGAATCCCTCTCCACATGCTTTCTCTCCAGACCTCTGCATCCACTGCCTTCTCACGAGACTGGGCTCCCAGGCTCACCTTGCTTGACTCTGATTGGAAAATGCAGCTTTCTCTAAAAGACATCTTATCTCTGTCCTGGCATCAACTAGAGGGTCTTCGCCATGCACATTTCTAAAATCCTTAGGTACCACTAACCAAGGTCCTCAGTGCCTTTCCTCCCAGCCTTCATCGTTGCCTACCACATGCACACATAAACACACAAACACACACACCACATCAATACACATACTACACCTACACTTGCACCACACACAAACACATACACACACCACACATACATACATACACACACAAACACACACCACACATACATACATCATACATACATACACACATACCATGCCACACACATACATACACTGTACACACATATATACATACACACAAACACACACCACACATACATACATACACACATACCATGCCACACACATACACTGTACACACATACATACACCATAGACACATATACACACCACACAAACACACATACCACACATCACATACACCACATACACATACAAACAACACCATACAAACACTTGCACACACCACACAAACATATACCACACATACATACACAGACACAAAACATACATCACACACACCACACACACAAACATACACACATACCACACCACACACACATACATCACCACACACACATACACACCACACAAACACCACACGCACGTGGCGCACGCCTTTAATCCCAGCACTCAGGAGGCAGAGGCAAGCGGATCTCTGTGAGTTTGAGACCAGCCTGGTCTACAAAAGCTAGTTCCAGGACAGGCTCCAAAGCTACAGAGAAACCCTGCCTTGAAAAACAAACAAACAAAGAAACAAAAACACACACACACAAAATTTGAAAGCATGAGGCCACTCTGACTTAAAGGATCTAGACTTTGAACCTTGGCTTAAAAGAAAATAAGCTTTGGTTATGGTGTTGCCAGGCATCCCATCACCAAGTCTTCAGACCCTGAGTGAGGAGAGGAGGGGTTGCTTTTGAGAGAGGATAAAGCCATCACATTTTTGCCTTTGGGTAAAGACATGCTGCAACCACTAGAGTAAAAAAGACTGGTAGAAATGGGGGATCCGACTTACTGCTCATGATATTTGATTCATAAAACTTGGGGTCATCACGTTTCACCTCCTCAGGATTTTCACAAAACTTGTTGATGTTGTCCTCAATGTACCAGCTCTTGTTCTCATCAAACACAGCAAACACAGCCTGCTGCTCAATGTCTGCTGTCCTCTGGAGGTGAAAGGGCAGGGATTAAAGCTCCAGTTGGCTCCTACTTCCCCACTGCTGTTGAGTCCAGAGAAGCCACATTTCAGGCACCTATGAGAGCCCATGATGTACCAAGCACTTGTCAGATATATAGCTAATACGTGAAAGCAAACAGAAGGGGTCAGAGAACTCAGTCAAAAGTTCCTAGGGGAAAAAAATGCTACCTGCATCTGGCACCTGTAAGCCAGTGTATGTCTGTAGTGGGTCACTTTTCACCACGAATGACTGAGTGTGCTCCAGATGATGTAAAGGATGAGCAGAAGGTTGCAACAAGAAAGCCTCATGCCCTTCCTTCCTATGTCCTTTACGATATCAGTAAATCAGGATCTCACAAGTGTTCTGATTTTTCTAGACATCCGCCTATTGTGCATGCTTTTGAATAAGACCCCTTTCACTATTATTTAACCTAATGGGAACTTTAGGTGAATAATACAAGACTATTCATTTGCAAAGAAGAGAAACTCAGGATGCTGGGGATATAGTTCTGTTGGTAAACTGTTTGCTTAGCACACAGAAAGACCTGGGTTCTCCCAAGTACCACATATGCCTGGTGTGGCAGCATATGTCTCCAATCCCGGAGGCATGGAAGTTCAAAATTTTTCTGGTTACACAACTAGTTTGAGGCCTGCCTGAACTACAAAAGAAACCTCTCTCGAAACAAAAACAAACAAACAAACAACAAAACAACAAACAGGGGGTAGGCTGGAGAGATTGTTCAGTAATTAAGAGTGCTGGCTGAGGACCTGGGTTTAATTCCCATCATCTACATGGCACCTTACAACCATCTGTAACTACAGGGGATTTAACTCCCTCTTCTGGCCTCTGTGGGCACCAGGTATATACACTGTATGAAGACATGCATGCAAGCAAAACACCCATACACACACACAAAAATAAATAAACAAAATAAAATTTAAGAAAAAAAGACAATTTTTAAATGTTCAAGGCCATCCTAGCCCATATAGTGAGTGACAGGCTCCAATCTCGCCAAAACTATGGCTCCAGCTGGGCAGTGATGGTGCACGCCTTTAATCCTAGCACTAGGGAAGCAGAGGCAAATGGAGCTCTGCAAGTTTGAGGCCACCATGGTCTATACAGCAAGTTCCAGTACAACCAGGGCTACACAGAGAATCCGTCTCAAAACCAAAGCAAAGCAAAATAACAACAACCCAAACAAACAAACAAAAACTATGGCTCCAAATGTCCTTGTTCTAAGGGCTCTCTCCTGTCTCTGTTACCTGCCTATGGAAACAACAAAGACTGGCACCAAGTTTGCACTGCACTCCTATGCCACCCTGTAAACACATTTCTAGGGAGGGATGGTCTTACTTATTTGATCAGAGGGAAGAATTAAAAGAGCTTAACTGGCTTCTTCATTACACAGGCAATACCAACGGACCTGGGGTTTGAAACTCAGTTAAATCCAGCATCATGAGCAAGCTTCACCGGGAGCAGAAGCCAGGAGCAAATCCAGTCCCGGGAGCCAACCCAGTCCCGGAACACTGGCGGACCAGGATTGAGCCAGCTATCCGACTCAGAGTCAGCGATCTCCACCAGAACTAGAAAGGGATTGAACCAGCTACCTAGGACAGAGAGGGCCTCAGGAAACAAGCTCTACTGGGAGCAGAAGTCAGGAGCAAAACTCCAGTTCCGGGTCACTGGAGGATCAGGATTGAGCCAGCGATCAGATGCAGAGTCAGTGATCTCCACCAGAACAGGTACAGGGGAGTAACTGCTGAATGAGTGAGCTAGAGCCAGAGACTGCTGATGGTCTGGACATGAATTGGGACCTTCAAGGGAGTAGACCTAAGCCAGGACCCCTGTGGGTCTGGGCGTGAGTCTAGGACATCCCAGGAACTAGGCCTGAGACAGGACCTCTGCCAGTCTGGGCATGAGTGAACCTGGGACCTCCAGTGGAATAGGCAGAAACCAGAGATCTCTGTAGGGCCAGGCATGAGTCTGGGACCTCAGAGGGAGTAAGCCTGAGCCAGGATCTCTGTGGGTCCAGGCACTGGTCTGAGACATTAAAGGGAATAGGTAGGAACCTGGAACCTCTGCAGGTCTGAGCCTGAGTCTGGGACCTCTGAGGGAGTAAGCCTGAGCCAGATCCTCTGCGGTTCCAGGTACACTCAAGCCTGGGACATGAGAGGCAGTAGACTGGAGCCAGAAAACTTTGCAGGACCAACTCCAAGCCAGGGACTTCTGCAGGAGAAGATCTAGACCAGGATTTACAGAAATATGGCAAAGCCAGCAGCCTAGGCCAAAGTAGGTCTGAGACAGCAAACTCCAAGGGAGCAGAGCAAAGAACAGGAGCACTGAGCTATCTCCAGGAACACAGAGTAACCAATGGGGTAACTAGA
>LOEQ01000101.1:108935-120237 GCA_001685075.1 Bramus lutescens | reverse complement strand
CTGGTACAACCCCTTTGGATGTCAGTGTGGTGATTTCTCAGGAAATTAGGAAACTACCTTCCTCAAGACCCAGCAATACCACTTTTGGGTATATTCCCAAAGGATGCTCAGTTGTGCCACAAGGACATGTGCTCAACTATGTTCATAGTGGCATTGTTTGTCATAGCCAGAACCTGGAAACAACCTGAATGCCCCTCAGTCAAAGAATAGATAAAGAAATGTTGTACATTTACACAATGGAGTACTACAGAGCAGAAAAAAATAAGGACATCTTGAATTTTGCAGGAAAATGGATGGAGCTGGAAAACATTATTTTGCATGAGGTAATCCAGACCCAGAAAGACAATTATCACATGTACTCACTCATAGGTGGTTTTTAAACATAAAGCAAAGAAAACCAGCCTACACACCACAATCCCAGAGAACCTAGACAACAATGAGGACACTGAGAGACTTACATAGATTAACCTAAATGGGAAGTAGAAAAAGACAAGATCTCCTGCATAAATTGGGAGTATTGGGACTTTGGAGGAGGGTTGAAGGAGGGAGGGAAGAGGCAGGGAGGATAGCAGAGAAAAATGTAGAGCTCAATAAAAATAAATAAAAAAAACTTAAAAAAATATCCAGCATCAAACTCGGGCAGTGCTCCTCAGTGAGAGTCCAAACGAAAGCAGAAAGAGCAACAACATAAAAGATGATCCCTGATGAAAATATTGTCACACTGTTGCTAAAGAAGAATACTGTCTAGTGCACTTTAGAAGGAAACCCCCTGTTGTCCAGCAGGGAGGCCTAATCTACTCCAGCCAGGAGAAATTTCTATTTCAAGGTTTACTCTAAGGTTAAAATACCTGTATGCCTCTCTGATCCAGGGACCTGCTCTTACAGATTAGAAGCAGGCCTATTAGCCCAGAGGCAATGTCCCTGGTAACGTCCACATCACTGTAGTAAAGCCTTGTTAGGCACTGGGCGTCATTTTCTGTGGGTTCGTCAAACTCCAGAATGTTCCATTTGTAAGTGTAGCTTTCCCCTGGTTGAACTGGTCTGATCATGGTGTGACTGCCTGAAAGAAAATATACACTGTTACTTTTTTAATAAATTATTTTATTATAATAAATATCTACCTTAGCTTTTATTTAGAGTAACTATTATCAGGAAAGAATTTTTTTTTTGTCTAAAACGCTTGACTACAGATTATCATTTAACTGTTCAATATTTCTCCACTAGATGCCGCCAAAGACACTCAGAAAGGTGTTGCATTTGTAACCATTAAAGGGAGAAGGGTTTGCCTGGGATTTTTAGGGATTCTCCCTCCATGAGTATTACTGACTGCACTTGTCATAACCACTGAGCAAACAGGACAAGAGAAAACCATGGAAGTTTCTTAGAGGTCATTATTCTCTTTCAGTAGAAGTGAAAGGTTCCCACCTGAGGTGGAGGAAGAGTTGAGTCCAGCTTCGTGAGGCGAGAATGTCACCCCATGAGGGTAAATGCTATAAGGTCGGCTGGCCATGTTTTTGAACACAATCTACAAAGTTAAGGCATATCAATTATTTCAGCATCGAAGGACTCTCATGAGAACTATTAGATAAGAAGATGGCAGGTTTGCACACTTACCTCTGCGTGTGCATGTGTGGGCAGGTATGCACGTGACATGTGGATGTGTACCCACAGGTGTGTGCTCAAGCAATGGGGAAATCAGTTCTGTTTATCCATGCAGCAGTCCCGCCTCCCCGCCCCATTACCAAGAAATGGGGGAATCAGTTCTGTTCATCCGTGCAGCAGCCCCCCCGCCCTGCCCCCACTACCAGGCAGGAAGGAGTCTCTGGGGGAGTCTCATTCCCACATAAAGATGAGAAGTAGAACTTTGTCCCTGGGGCACAGCTTAGGAGAAGTTACACTTCCCTCATAGCACATCTTCCTCTCTCAAATGACCCCACCACCCTTCCCTTATTCTTTCTGATTGGACCTCATCTATTCCTTTCCTCCGTGAAACTGTGCTGCCTCTGCTTGTCATGCTCCCTGAGATCACTGTCAATGAAGTTATCTTCCTGGAGGGCCCCGAGAGCCAGACCCTGGGTTCCAGACAGCATATGCTTATGCTGAAACCTAACGCATCTTAGTGGAGCCAAAAATGAGGGAAGGAAGGAAAGAGGGGAAAGAAGGCTCTGTCATCTGATTACTTTCAAATGAACCAAATGGGCTTTCCTTGGGGCATGATTTTCACAGAGGTCCTAATTCACCTACTAATGTTCAACAGACAACCCTAGTCGTATCTTCTACTTGGTTTTCAGACAAAGCCTTCAAATCAACTTTGATATGCAAATTATCTACGTCCTAGGGTCTCGCCGAAGATGGAAACTTCAGTTGTCTGCTTCTTGCGTCTTTACCTAGCTCTGTGATGTAATATAATGTTCAAGCAATTATTACTACATCGAGTGTGTGTGTGCACATATGTGCACGTGTGTGTACATGTGTGTGTGTGCGTGTGTCTCTCTGTGTGTGTATGTGTGTTTAAGGGCATGTTTGTTCCACAGGCCCCAGGTGATATAAATGCTGCTGGAATAGTGAGCAACCCTTGGAACCACATGAATGTCCCTGAAGTCATTTTCTCTCCACTCTTCTGACTCGGATGCTCACACTGATAATGAGCACTGCTATTTTCAAAAGCTGCCCATCCCTTCTGTTTTGTGACAGTTGTGGGGATTTTGTCAAGGACACAGAAGTTACTCCGGGCTCTCTACCTCAGGCAAATTGTACTGTGTTCACAGGCATGTAAACCTTGCTCAGGCATATTTCCTTTTTACTTTGCTGTTCAAGTGAGGACAACCTTGGGATTGTTTCATTGCACTTGTTTGTGACTCTGTTTTATTCCTTTCTGGTTTATCTGTCAAGACCCTTGTATCATTGAATAGGCTATAAATGCATGAAATACTAAGTAAAACTAAAAGCTGTGTTTGAATTTAAAATTATATGACTACATTTAAAAATATTAATGCAATCCCTGATCTGTCTTTTCGGTTCAGTTCTTCCCTGCCTCCATATTTCTTTGCTTACCTTGAGTGTGTCCCTGACCTGGGCTCTAATAATAGGGCCCAGAATCCCACTTTGTTTGGTACCAGAACTCTCCATGCGTTTGGAGAAGGTCTCGTCCTCATATTGCCGGTAAATAACTTTCTTATACTGTTTTCCAATTTGATTTGAGAAATTATCCAAGTGCAAAGACCTGTATTTCCTTAAAGTGAAACGAAATAATAAAAGAAAAGTCAATCTACTTCAAGTAGAGAGTCCAATGCGACAATGGGAACCCCTTGTGCATGCAAGTTCTGCTTTGAGGTTGGCTAAAATACTACTTCTTGGAATAGTCTCAGGGTAGTTTGCAACTTCCTGATGTCCTCCACACAGCCCAAAACTAGCTATTAAGAGTCACCTCCTTGAGTACTGAATAGGTCATAAGTACCTGGTGAGAAGCAATACCTAGACAGAAAATATCTGTACCTTCCTTTTTTGTTCTTTCTTCTCTCTCTCTCTCAGAGAGAGAGAGAGAGAGAGAGAGAGAGAGAGTTTCTCTCTCTCTCTCTCTCTGATTCACAGTATTCCATTGCATGAATGTGCTGTAACTTGATACTCTTTTCCAATTGACGGACTTTTGGAATTGATTCAATTTTAATTACTATTAATAATGCAGCAGTATGTACCTTATTCCCACAGCCCTCCGCTTGTGAATAGGAATACTTTTGTGCAGCTAAATTCCAAGAGCAGGGTGCTGCTGGGAAAGGGTATATATGCTTACAATTCTAACATATGTTGTCAAACTATCCTACAGAATGTCTTTAGAAGCACCCTGGGCCACCAGAATGTGTGATCCGTTCTGTTTCCCATAGCCTTGGCAACAGATGCTGTAATGTGAACCTGATAGTCTGATAGGCACAGAGCAGCAATCCAGTGAAATTTCACTTAAACCTTTCTTATTAGGAATGGCATATGAAGAGCTACTAGAATTTCCAATTTTCCTTATTTTCTGGCATCTTCTCTCAGGTATGAGAACGGAAGAGTAGCCCTGAACTTGTAGAACTGACGTGAAGCCCTTAGCAAACATCCACTACAAGGGTTAGCAGTAGCAAGCATTCAAAGAATTCTAGCTGCTGTCGTTCTTGTTATCATCACCAGGCCACATTCTTCTGGTGATTTAGGGGCAATTAAATGTTGATGAGGATAAGAATGTCTAGGTGGAAGCCGTGTGTCCCTTGAGAGCTGGCCACTCACGGGTGGCATTGAATTTTGGCCTAAGGACCGTCCGAGGAGCACCCCTCTAATCTTTGCATGGTGGTCTGACTCCAACTCACTTGTCCATAGTTGCAGGTATCACAGGTGCATAGTTCCAAATGACTTCCTCTGCAGCAATGAAGTACTCCCATCTCTTCATGTGTCGCCTCTGCTCTCGAGTGAGCGTCTTGGGATTCCTGGTTTTCTTTGGGCAGTTTTTAATGTCAATGTAAGCCTGCATCCCAGCTGGATTAAAATATAAAGTCAGCAGTAGAATTTAAGAGAAAAAGAATTCATCAGAATGTGTAGTGTATTTAAAAAAACAATTCGTGGGATACAAATAACAGTAAAGCAATGCTCAGACATTCTTATAATGGGCCACAGAGGATGCAAGAGTAGAGAGCAGGATGAGAGGAAAGGTTTTCTGATGCAGGAGCAAACTTAAAACCCCGGGACTAGGACTAGGATATAGCACTATGGTCAAGTGTGGGCTTAACATGTAGATGGCCCTGGGTTTGATCCTTAACACAGCTCTCTCCTTTCTCTCCCTCCCTCCCTCCCTCTCTCTCTGTCTCTCTCTCTCTTTCTCTCTCTCTCTCCAAAATAACTAAATATAAACATTTTGTTGTTGGTCAGTGGTGGCTTACACCTTTAATCCTAGCACTCAGAAGGCAAAGGCAGGCAAATCTCTGTGAATTCGAGGTCAGCCTGGTCTACAGAGCAAGTTTCAGGACAGGCTCCTACAAAGAGATATCCTGTCTCAATAAACAGAACAAAAAAATTGTCTTTTCTTGTTATTTGTCCCTTTGATAAATGAAGAACACAATGGCGTATACTTAATGTGATTGTTAATTCATAATACCACTTGTCCTTAATTTTAGATTTAGTTTTGCTTTATTCCTATTAATAACTATACCACAATGACAGTTTGTCAGTGTTATCACTTTAACATAATTTCCACTGCTCAGGAGGAAAACAAAGTGATTTCATACAATATTTATTCCTCAAGAGCCTGCACACCTGTTAGTAACAAACAGTTTCTGAAAGTAACGGAATGTGCTCAGATTTTCACCTCCATCAACATGAGTGTTCCTTTCAACAGTTTAAAGGCAAAACTGTGTGACAGAACAGCTAACTGTTTCATTTACGCGACACCACACAATTCCTGCTGGTTCAGGAGAGTTAACTGTTGCTCTCTGAAGTCCACTGCTAGCTGGCATGGTGGCTCATGCCTATAATCCCAGAACTGGGGAAGCTGAGACAGGAGGGCTGCCATGAGTTCAAGGCCAGCTTAGAACATATGGTGAGTTTCAGGCCAGCTTGGACTGCAGTGTATGCCCATTCCTCAGTAAAACAAACACACAGCAGGTAATCTATGGTCCACTCAACATACATTGAGTTCTTTTCTGTGCCAGACTTTTGAGCTCATTTCATTGTACAGGACCATATTCTGATGTTTGGCTTTGTCAGTCTTCATAACTCTATACTTCTATAAATTTGTGGACATTTACCTTGTTCTGTCTAGTCTCTGGGCTCCCTCCCCTGGCTACATGTGAAAGACACCCAAGAATGCATCTAGAGAAATATCAGTTTTCTTCTTCTTCCATGGAATTAGAGACCTCTATTTTAAAAGGTCTTTGTCAATGCCTTCACTTCCTTCATCTCTAACCCCTGGGTCATGAGTCTAATAGCAGGGGGTGTAACGGTGCCATTGGGAACCAGGATGCTTGAGTCTAGGTGGGGTTGCCTAAAAGGATAAAGGAGAACAAACAGAGCCGCACTCAACACAAGATGGTCAGAAAGGTTTCTTGCCTTGATAATGCTTTGGGATGAGGGAAGAAACAATCCACTTTCCTTCTGGGCTCATGGTCATGTTCGCAGTTGTCGACGTAGCACTGACCAGCGTGACAGTGGACACCTTGTGCTGGTTCTGCTCCAGGACTTGGCCATTGAAGTGGATAGAGAACAACTCTGGCCCTGAGCTCATTCCAATCAGATGCCAGCTGACATGGTCATGGGCACAGACTGTTACATCTGAGAGGGAGAGACAACATCCGAATGCATAGTGGCATGCAAACAAAGAGTCACAACTCAATCAGCAAGTAGTACCCCAAAGAGGGGATAGAACTTAGAAAGGGGGACTTTCCCCTGGAACTGCAAGAACAGCTAAAGGACTAAAGTTAGGGGGCAGCTGACTATGTGACAAACCATCATGGTTGATCCAGGACTGAGAGGTTTCTCAAGATATAGGGTTCTCAGTGTATGAATCGGTAAAGTCCTGGGCAAAATGGGGTTACTGGTCACATCTATCTGGCCAGAGTGTCAGAATCCTAATCCTCTCATGTAGGTAGAGGTCAAGTCCTGTCAAAGTAGAAAGAAGTGTGAAGATGTGCAAGGGATGTCCTATTGTGTCTTCACCCACTTTTGAACTGTTTTAGTGACAATGGATTACTCTTGCTGTAGGAACTCCTACCATCAGTAGCCTTTATGGGCATGGCCTCTTACACTATTTATGCCAATATAAAGCATGTCAGGTCTCTTTTCCAGCTGCGGGATTTGGTTGCTGTTCTCCATTCCAGCAGAGGATTGTGATTCATGAGTCTACCCCTAAATAAATAACCCTCTATTATTCTCAATTCTGATGTAGTGTGGGATTTCTTTTAAGCATCGTTCTTCATACTCTCTGTGTTACTGGTGTCCTTGCTGCAACTGGACGCTGAGAGCTTTTCATGGACATATTGATAACAACTGAGAGAGAAAGAACCAAGGAGAAAGCTCAGCTTTGCTTTCTTTGTTGCCACAGTGATGGAGAAAATGCTCATTTGCTCTAGGAAAGAATCCAGTCTTGGCTCCTACCCAGATCCATGACCACTAGCTATAAGAGGATGGGCTGGGAATTGGTTTCTCATCCATGGACTTTGTGAACATTGTGAACAGGAAGCTGGGAGGTAGCTAGAAGGTATGTGTGTTTCTGTGGGTTCCTTTATCCCCTTCAGAAGCAGCTCACACCGAGTACAGCAATGAACAGAGCTACAGTAGTGTCATGTCTATTCAATATATATTACTCCGTAAGACTGGGACCTTCACAAGCATAAGTATTGTGTCTACTAATTTTTCTTCCTGTTTCTTGCTCTTTTGCATTTATTTTAATTTATTCTTTTTCAACTACAAATTCTTTGTCTTGATCAAGTTGTTTCTGTTTTATTTACACACAGTCGGCTTTTTGGCTTTTATATATTTACACGGATTATTCTCCCTGTCAGGACACAGATAATGGGATTGTTAATTCTACTTCTGGAAACAGCATATTGAGCCTACTAGTTGGTAAGGACAGCACAAAGGCAGGGAGATGAATGAGGTGCAAATTCAGATCTTCCAAGGGAGAGGTCACTTAGTTCAGTCTCAGCTTTGGAAGAACCTAGTTTTGGGACTCAGAATCAATAACCAGAGCTGAATGAGCCAGGCAGAAGATGGTGCCAAATGAAACAGAATAAAAATGGAAAGCAAACCAGACCTCAACTCTTGACAACGTTGGTTTCTCTGTAAAAGACGTCGTTTGTGATATTGATACATAATGAAACTTAGAACTTTTATTTTTGTTTACAATTGTTTATTGGTTGTTTTTGTGTCTGTGCATGAATCACGTGATTCACAATGAGGTCAGAGGACAACCTGTGAAGTCTGGTTCTCTTTCCACCATGTGGGTCCGAGGGATCAAACCCAGGTCATCAGACCTGGAGAAAAGCACCCTTACTCACTGTGCCATCTCAGCCCTTGGAATTTTTTAATAGGGAAATACTTTAATTTTTCCTAAACTGAGCATAAATATAATCTATACACATATGCTATGGAACATATGTGTATTTACTTATGCATGTATATGTATATATGTATATATCCTAGGGGAGCAATTTGTAGCCAGTTATCTTATATCTTGCGATTGCAAATTTGGAATTTGAATGTAAATCCAGGATAGAAGCCAAGGTTAGAGTCTCCCACAGAGCAAATGAACAATTCCCCAGTCACCATGGGAGCAAAGAAAGAGCAAATCTAGGTTTTCTCTCTGAGTTGTTATTACTGCATCACACACACACACACACATACATGTATCTCCTGGGTTTTTCATTCTAAGTCAGTTTTACTAGAAAAACCTAGAAGAAGTGGAAATGGTATTGGTGGTTGCGATGGTTACAGCATGTCTCCTAAAAGGCTCAGACACCAGAAGCTTGGCTCTGTGTGGTGGATTTCAGGTGGTAGAACCTTTCAAACACAGAGCCTAGAGGAAAGTGGTTAGGTCACTGGAGAGATTGGCCTTGGAGGAGATTAATGTACTTCTCATGGAACTCTGGTTAATTCTCACATAAGTGAGTTATTATAAAGCAAGGCCATCCCATTCTTGGCCTCTTCTACATGTAGCGTCTTCCCTTTTGTTTCTTTGCCCTACTATGACACAGACAAGCGGTCCCTCACCAAAGGCTGAGTTAATGAGCTTGCCAGTCTTGAGTTTTCTGCTTCTGAAACTGAATTCCTTCTAAGCATCTTTTCTTTATATAGTAGCCAGCATTCAGCATTTTATCACAGCAATATAAAATTGACTAGTACTCCACTTTATAGTTGCTGTGATTTTACTTCTTTGCAAAACTCTATCTGCAGACAGGAAAGAAAGCTTTCTATATGCCACTGAATATTGTTTATCAATAGACTTTTGAACATATATTTGTATGGTAGAGCATACTCCTGTTTATCTTTACTATAAGTATCTTTATTTCCTTAAGATTTACTTATTTGTGTATTTTTATATACATGAATGCTCTGTCTTCATGCACACCAGGAGAACAGGAGAGGGCATCAGATCTCATCGCAGATGGTTGTGAGCCATGATGTAGTTGTTGGGAATTGAACTCAGGACCTCTGGAAGAGTAGCCAGAGCTCTTAACTGCTGAGCCATCTCTCCAGCCCTCTTATTTCATTCTTTCTGTTGAGCATTCCCATTAGAGAGTGACTCTGTACTTGAGTCGACGTGATATGATCAGAACTACATCTAGCAAGATCCTTGTTGCCTTCTGATTTATCTGTTGTATTTCCTGGAGAAGACACACACACACACACACACACACACACACACAAAAGATGATGATGATAAAGGTCCTGAGAGTCACTGAATCATTGCACACGATTGTGATGATTTGCCCCTAGGCATTGGAAACCCATGTATGTGGTAAGCTACCTTACAGAACCAGTGGGACCAAGGTACCAATGACACTGTCTTTGCTGAATGGTGCGCAGCCCCTGTGTTACCTGGCATCGTCCTGTTCACAAAGCCATTGACTGTGTACATTAGGGATGGTGACTGGCTCCAGCTCTTGCTTTCATCAAACACAGCAAACAACAGCACATGTTGCTTGTCAAACATCTTCTGAATCCCGTCCTCAGTTAGTGTGCCTGAGAGAGAAGAGACATGCCTCCATCGCGTTCTGGATTGAAGAGTACCTTCAGTGTTCCCACACAACCGAATTTGGGGCCATAACCAAGTAACATTGATATAAATTTGAAGCATACATTCCCAGCCAGGTCTTATGATCTATTCCTATAATCTCAGTACTCAGGAAGTTGAGGCAGAAGGATAATGAGTTTGAGGCCAGCCTGGGCTACTTAGGGAGTTCAGGTGCATTTTGGACTATGCAGTAAAAATCTACCGCCAAAAACCAAAACCTCCCCTCCCCTGCCCCTTGTTCCCTAAGGTGGGTGGGAGAGCTGGTCCTGAGGTGATGAGAATGGAAGAACTGGTTCTGCCCCCCACTAGCTGCAGCACTTGGGGGGAGTGACCCCTGCACCTCACCTGGGCAACACAGTAGAGCTGGCCCTGGTGGTGTAGATGCGGGTCAGTTGACACTGAGGGTGTGAGAGCAGGAGAACCAGCTCCACCCCTTCCTGCCTGCTGCAAAGGGTGAGCTAGCCAGGGAGGTGATGAAGAGCTTGCCCTTGTGATGAAGTTAAGGGAGAGCTGGTGGGTTGACCAACCCAGCTACCACCCAGGCCCCAAACCAGGGATATAAGTTTGTCCACCCCAACATCCACCCCATCAGTGATCTGCTAGAGCATGTGAGGTGACCGGTCCTACAGATCCAAAGCTGCAGGATCTCCACAACACAGGGAAACAGCAGGATGTCCAAGAGTGATGTGGGACAATGGTCTGTATTCTGTTAATTATATTTTAAATAATTATATTTAAAATAAATGCTGACTGGCCAGTAGCCAGGTAGGAAGTATAGGCAGGACAACCAGATAGGAATTAGAGGTGGGTCGACAAGAACAGGAGAATTCTGGGAAGAGGAAAGCTTGATTCACAATTGTGACCCTACCACAAAGAAGCAAGGTGTAATTGCCTCACAGAAAAAGGTACTGAGCCATGTAGCTAACATAGACAAGAATAATGGGCTAATATAAGTTATGAGAGTTAATAAGAAACCTGAGCTAATGGGCCAATCAGTTTACAGTTAATGTAGACCTCTGTGTGATTTCTTGGGACTTAATGACTGCGGGAACCGGGCAGGATAGAAAACTCAGTCAACACAAGAACAATCCAGAAAGATTCCAAGAGGATATTCAGGAGGGCCCAGCAGTAGCCAGAGGCCTCAAACCAGACCAATGACTCTTTGAAGTGAACACTTGAAAGTAAAAATGTTCTCAGCTAGGTCCTTGGGCAGCAGAGTAGAGGGTGCCTGAACTGGCCTTGCCCCACTATCACACTGATGATTATGGTGATGAATATCACCATAGAATCTTCATCCAGCGACGGATGGAGATAGAGGCAGAGACCCTCATCAGAGCAACAGTCTGAGTCCCCAAGGTCCAGTTGAAGAACAGAAGGAGAGAGAAGATGAGCAAGGAAGTCAGGACCGCGAGGGGTTGGTCCACCCACTGAGACAGTGTGCCTGTTTTAATGGGAGCGCACCAAATCCAGCTGGACCGGGACTGAATGAGCATGTGATCAAACCGGATTCTCTGAATGTGGCTGACAATGGGGGCTGACTGAGAA
>LOEQ01000101.1:80020-90233 GCA_001685075.1 Bramus lutescens | reverse complement strand
TCTCTCTCTCTCTCTCTCTCTCTCTCTCTCTCTCTCTCTCTCTCTCTCCCAGATTGCTCTCTATTGAAAACGATCTGAAGAGGAACTGGAGTAGAGGCCGAGAGAAGGCTCTAAAAGAGACACTGATAAAATTAAGGGCATAGTGGAGAAAGGTCTTCAGCAAAGAAAGTGTTAGATACGTATGTTGGAGATGAAACTTTGGAGTTGTAGAATGGATTGGCTATGGGGTAGGGGTTAGAGGTCAGCAAGGCGGCACAGCACCAGGAAGTTTCTGTTTGGCGCTGAATAGACAAGAGCAGCACGCTGTGGCATGGAAGATACCACGTGATGGTTCTGTGCGGCGTGTGTGGTGGGCAGGGCAATGCCCCTTCCCTTCCATGTTGTAATGCCTAAGATTTTGAAGTGTGCTGCCTTGTGTGGCAAAAGAGACTGCACCTATGATTAAATTAATGATTCAGTGTGGCAGTCAGAGATTTTCCTGGGTTACCAGAGATGTCTTATGTAGTCGCAAGGGTATTCATTAAAGGGTTACAAGAGAAGCCTGAGGGGGAAATGAGAAGATGCCACTCTGCTAGCTCTGAAGATGAAGGAAGGGGCAAACATCAATAAACCCAGGCAGCTCTAATTAATGGAAAAAGCAAGGCAGAGTCTTTTTCTAGGAGGGACAGAGCTCTGCCAACTCCTCTGTTTACACCTAGTGAACCCTACGTTGGTCCCCCACACATCTAGAACTGTAACAACAGAAGAAAAGAATTAATTCATGTTTTGAGTCAGGGTCTTGCCATGTAGCCTAAGCTGGTCCCGGCCTCCTCGTGCTGGAATTATAGATGTGTTCCAGGACATCTGGCTGACTCATGCTTTTCCAAGGCACTTACTGTGTGGTGATTTGTCACAGCTCAGCAGAGGTCCTGCCTCCCCTGCTCTGGTCCCGTCTTCCTATTCATTCTTGACCTAGTCCTGCCTTCTTTGCTCCTATCTTTCTGACCATTGTCATCTAGTTCCTGCCTTCTTTGCTCCTATCTTTCTGGCCACTGCCATCTAGTTCCTGCCTTCTTTGCTCCTATCTTTCTGGCCACTCTTGTCTTGTTCCTTTTGTTGACACACCCATCTTGGAATTTATGTTGTTTTTATGCCAGGAGCTTTTTTGTTTGTTTTTCTCTTTGCTCTGGACAGGATCATGGAGGCCACATTCTTCAGACCTCATTTTAAAGATGGTTAACACAGTCTGGGGAGTGTGAGTGAGTGAGTTTGTGTGTGTGTGTGTGTGTGTGTGTGTGTGTGTGTGTAGGAAGTGTGGGAGAGTGGAGCTTGGCTTGCTCAAGGTCAGTCAGTGACTCCCTGCCATTGCTGAGACTAGAATATTGGAGCTCCCAAGAGAAATCTTTTCCTAATTCTTTCTTTGGAATAGTTAGGACCCTAACCTTCCTAGACCAGTCCAGATGGGTTCCTCTTTCTGGTTTCTGACTTCATCTGCCTCATTGGCTGACCATTCTGAATGCTACCCATTCATCCTGATTTACTAAGGAAGCACAGCATGCCCAGGCTGCAAGCAGCCCAGTACTTTGTGACAGTATGGCCACAGTGGGCTCTGTATTTTATTGTCTTGTTTCTCTTGCACGGTTGTTTGTTGGTATCACATGGCTACAAATGCCAGCTGCCAAGGAAAACTCTCCTAGGTTATTTGACTCAGTAAGATCTCTTACTTCAATGGACATTC
The DNA here is from genome assembly GCA_001685075.1 of Bramus lutescens. Taxonomy (NCBI): domain Eukaryota; kingdom Metazoa; phylum Chordata; class Mammalia; order Rodentia; family Cricetidae; genus Bramus; species Bramus lutescens. Next base: position 88,516 of record LOEQ01000101.1, on the reverse strand, counting down.
TGACAGTTTGGGGTGTTTATTAAAACTCCCTTCCTCCTTCTTTCAAATTAAGGTACAGCCACAGAATGTTTTCATAACTGACTCAAATACCTTAGGCCATGCAGCAGACTCGAGGCTGAGAATCTCTCCTCTCTCAGCCACAGTGTCTAAGCCCTTTCCTGCTGATGGTTTGATGGGAAAGAAGGGAGGCTGGGGAAGGAGTGATGTACTTTGGGGCTTGGAGAAGACTGCATGGGAGGGGCATGTAGCCAATTTCGTGCAGTTAAAGAATTGGAAAGACTGCAGTAGATGAGCTCATCAGACCCTCTGCTCTCTGCTCAACAAAGAATGACACCATACAAGACAGCCTGCAGTTAGCAATTAAAGCTCATTTGGGGACAAGGATTTGATAGAAAAACGTGGAGACTCAAGGCTTGAAACCCAAGTTGGGTTCCTGAAACTGCATCCAATCTCTCCAGCTGTCTAGGTATCTGTCAGCCTCACCAGGAAGGCCCCTTCAACCTATAACCTCTGTTTTCAATTTAGTAAACCAGTCTGGGCTCCTGATGTTGCAAAGGTGAAGAATCAGGACTTGTTCATGGCTTGGCTGGAACCACACCCACCAAGTGTTTGGAAAAGGAAACACAGCAAAGGTACAAATAACACAGGGCTAGGTCCGGGCAGCACTAACTAGCCTTCAAATCCAGATCTGAGCCAGATCAGAGACTTTTCTTTCTCCAGTTCTACATTCTTGGGATAGAATGATAAGCACAATAGCATTTCTACCATGCAGGGGAGGGGTTCAGAGTTAGGCAGAATTGGAAGGTAAGAAGGGGCTGCATAAAAATGGATGCTATAGTGCCCCAGCTCCCCCACATTAAACATGTTCTATGATACACAGATACTAACAGAAATGTTGAAGGTCATTAAACATGACCTGGGCTGTTCTCATGGACTCTCAAGGTCTACTTCTGACTTACAAGGCTGAGTCAGGAACTCACTACAAAAGGCCTTCATCTGGAAGGATGCGTGTCACAGTGGTCTCCCTTTTGAAAAAGATTGGTGCCTTCTATCAGCTCAGAAGTCTCCAATCTGCCCATGGTTCTATCTGTTTCTGTGCCTTCAGCACAATACATCACTTAGCAATGACATCAATATCTGGGGAACCTGACCAAAGCCACAGAACATTCAGCTCTGAACACTTGTCTGCTCATCTTAGCCTAGTGAATATGTTCCCATTTATTTATTTACAAGTTAAAAAGCTCTTATGAGTTTATTGGACACGGTAAGCTCTGCACTGCATTATGAAACTGGACTCAGCAAGAGAGAACAAGCGAGCCTCCAGTTTCATACCCCAAAACACAAAAGTAAGTTTATAGGTGACCTTCAATGCCCCACCCCAGGACACACAGTAAGGGAGTAGCCTTTCTATGCAAGGCTGAGCTGGCTGCAGCTTCTAATACCAGCACTTCCTGATTCTTCTGTGTCTAGATCCATCAATTCTTCCACAGGTAACTTTTCCACTGAATTAATAAATATTAGATTCCTGTGCCACTCCCAAACATCCTTGAACCTCGCATTCATCTCCAGAACGGCCCTGCCTCCTTCCCAGTGGGAGGCGCATCTCAGGAAGAACCATACTTTCCTTGTGTTTCCGGTTCTTTACCCGCCATCCACTCCCCAAACCTCCCCCACCCTCCTCAGTTCTCACCCCACCACGATAGCCATTCTGTCGCTCCATCTATTGGCATCCATTGCCCTTGGTGCCATTTGATTCTGCTTCCAGGGAAGCATGCTCTCTGCTCTCCTCTGTCCTCTCTGGGAAGATTTCCTCAAGCTTTTCCATGACTATTGCTTTCTTGGCTTACCACTTGGCCTCTGTTGCTCCTTTGAGCTTGGTCACAACTTCCTCTTCTAGTTACGTTTTCCTTGTGTGATCTTGCATTCCCTCAGAACTTCATTTATAATGTGCTCATTTCGTCTCCTGAGTATCTATATCCATCTACCTCAGTTCTCCCGCCTAAAAGAGAACTCCGTGCCCACCTGCTCCTTGGATAGCACTAGGAAGAAATTCTACAGACACCTGGGTCTCCCAGTCTGACCTCATTATCCTTGCAAACAAGGTTCCTTCTTATCTTAAATTTTCTCTCTTACTGAATGGCAGGCATGTTATCTTCTCTAATATTCAACCCAAGAAACTTGAAGTCAATTACAACCCCCTCTTCTCTTCTTTCCATCCAATTAGCCACCTGTTTAGTTGATTTTAGCACCTAAGTATCTTTGGAATTCATTTAATTTTCTCCACCTCAGGCCTCCCTGCTGCCTTGTTTCCTGAATTGGCACTAAAGTCCCATTACTACTTTCTCTGGCTAGTCTCTAATCCATCTTCCAGACTTGAACAGAATGATCTTTTTTTTTCCTAATTAATTTTTAGTTAGCATAGGAAGCAATGGAGTTCATTGTGGCATTTTTATACATGTGTGGCCTTGTCATAGACCACATAGTGAAACCAGTACTAAAGGGCAAACCTGGGTCTGTCTTTCTCCCACTTAACTTATCTTAGTGACTCTCTGCTTCCCTTGGGACAAAGCTTTCACATGGCTCCCTGATCTGACTCTGTCTATCTAGTCCAGTGGTTCTCAACCTTCCCAACGCTGCGTCCCTTTAATACAGTTCCTCATGTTGTGGTGACCCCAGACCATAAAATTATTTTCATTGCTCTTTCGCAACTGTTATTGTGCTACTGTTTTGATTGTAACGTAAATAAATATCTGTGTTTTTCAAAAGTCTTAGGCGACCCTGAGAGAGGGGTATTCAACCCCCCACCCAAGGATCACAACCCGCAGGTTGAAAATCACTGCTCTAAACCCTCATGTGTTCTGCTGTTCCGTTGCTGTTCTAAGATGCATCTTTATACCCCCTTTACCCCCACTGTTCGACTTTCTAGTTCCCCCTTCTTCCTCTCTCTTCTCACCGCTAGACTGGAGACCCTTCAGCATCGCTCTTCCTTGTCACTGTGCTAGAACATTCTATCACCAGTCATCTCTAACAGCTGACCGTGGAAACTCAGCATCCACTTTTACATCCCCAGACCCCCAAATGTGGTGTTCTTAGGTTGGGATCATTAAAAGGAAGGAATATTTAATGTACTTATCTAAAGGCAAATAAATTTATAAATTATAATGCACAAGAAATAGAAAATGAGCAAAAACATAGCTGTGTTGATATATCCACAATATTATAATAGGCATGCTCTAATGGAGGCATAATTCATAGCTACAAGAGCAACAATGTAGCTAACTTGTATTAAGTGCTTATCACTTGTGAGCATTATTGTAAGTATTTTGTATTCATTAACTAGTCTGGTCCTCACAGCATCTCTGAGAAGTAATTCTAAGTCCATGGTGCTGGGAGCACACAGAAGAAAAAAACTCCTAATGCTGGGAGAGGATAAAATCTATGGAATGTCTTAAAGGATGTGGCTTCCTGGTGGGTGTCTTTCAAAGCCATGGCTGTGACTGAGTTTGGAGCCTCAGAGAAGAGATGGAAAAGGAACTCAGAGGAAAACCGGGGAAGTTTCAGGAGGGAAATAAGATAAAGAGGTTCAGAAAGGGAAAGTGTTGAGCAGCCTAGAAATGGTGATAGGACCGGAGAGAAATGATGGTGCTGCCTTCTCAGAGGCAGGAGTCGAGGGAGACAGGGTTAGTCGTGCCGGAGCAGTTCATGGGAGGGATGAAGATGGAGATTGTAGAGAACGACACCGACTTCTCATGTGGGATATTGGGAGGAAGGAATAGAGATATAAGAAAATGGCAGGGAGGGCCAAGAAGAGATATCTCCCCTTTTCTAGATAAGATTTACCAGAATATGTCTTTGTTGTTGATTTCTTTTTTTTTTTCCTGAAGGAAAGACCCAAATCAAGGAAGAATTGAAGAATAAAGGAGACCAGATGAGGCAGGGTAGAGCAAGGGGTGAGGATGGGGGTGGGTAGGCAGAAGAGGCAGAAGGTGAGCCTGGGTAAGATGGCCGATCATCACCAGGATGGAGGAGGAATGGGAGGCTTGATGACAAGGGGCCCCGCTGGATGTTGTCCTCCTTGGATAGCCTCTGTAATTCCTGTAAAATAGGTGTCTATCATGAAGATCCCAGAGCCCTTGATAAATTCGTCTTTGATTAATGAAGCATCAAAGAAAAATAGAAGAGAGGCTTTCTTCAAATGCCATAGCTATTGGGAAAGTTAAATGCAAAGGGTCAAGCATGCGCAGTTCCTTTGAATGAGTACAAGGAAGCTGAATAGAAACAATGACAGACTCGTTCTGTTGCCATGCTTCCGTGCCCAGACAAACAGATCACAAACCCCAGGAGAGTCTGAGTTCACTTTGTCTGACTCTTGTATTCATAGAGCCTAATTCAACATCAAGCACACAGAAGGTGCTCAGCTGTGGGTTGTCAGATGAATAAATACAGATTCAAACACTGGAATGCTTTGTTTGGCTTTCTTGACCAAGGTTAAAAGCATGACTGGCTGTGTGGGTGTGTGACCTGTTCAATTCCACAGGGCCCAATGCTCAGAAGAACCCCTGTTTGTTTTAAATTTTCCTGTCTCTGAAATTCTCAATAATATGAACAAGGAGCCCCATCTTCTCACTGCATGTGGATAGACATATTTTATGGCTCGAGTCTGATGGAAATATCATACATATTAACAGAAGGTAACTAAGTGTATCCTTAACTGTTTTTACACATACTTATTTTGGTGTGTGTATGTGTGTGTGTGTGTGTGTGCGCGCGCGCGCGCGCGTGCACATGCGTGCACACGCCATGGTGCCTGTGTAGAGAGAAGAGGACAATCTGGGAGATAGTTCTCTCCGCCTACCATGTGAGTTCTGGGGATGAACTTGGCTCTTCAGGCTTGACAGCAAGTCCTTTTAGCCACTGAGCTATCTGGCCAGTTCACAGTGTGGATATTTCAAGTTATAAAGAATATAATATCATCCATAAAAATTATATTTACAATTAGAAGAAATACAAACTGGACCTGGTGGCCCAAACCTATAATCTCCGATACTTGGGAAGTTGAGACAGAAAAATCACAATTCACAGTTTTGCTATAGGCAAGTTCAAAGCTTGGGTCACTGACTTAGTAAGACCTTGTCTCAGAATAAAAAAGTAAATGTAAACTGGGATCTAGATCAGTGGTAGGGCTTTTTTCCTAGCATGTGTTAGCCTGTAGGTTCAAACCCCAGTACAAAGAGTAATTTTTTAAAAAGATGTATTCCAGACTTACCTGAGATGCTAGATCGTGGCTTTTCTTTCTTAAAATATGGCTCATACTCTCTGTAGACAATTTTCTTGAAGGAAGGTTTAGAATTCAAACTAGAAATAAAATATAAAAACTAATTTTAAATTCAGATGTGATATCTATTCCTATTCCAGAAAAGGAGGTGTCTATGCACTCAGATTTCGTATATAAAATAGAATGACAGCATTTTATTGTATTTCCAAAATCCAAGGTTTTATAAATTGGAGTATCAAGTGAAATCAATGGAACAATCATTGGTCTCTTCAATGACAGTTTTCCATAAATGTAAGCCTAATTTTGTCCCGATTCTGCTTTTCAGAACTAATTTTTCTATAAAGGAAGATAAGCACATAGTGAAAACTCAAACTTCAGGTCTAAGTTAAAAATATAAGTCACTGATAAGTATATATTTGAACCATTTTTCAATCTTTTAATCAGTTATAATTTAAAAAATTTCCACTTTCATTATGCAATTTTGAACCAATGGGGAATGTGGCAAACTGGTGTCCATTCATTGGAGCTTGTTTCTTTTTTCTTTTCTCTTGGTATCCGGAACCTTTATTTAGTCATATTTTTAAAAAAGCAAAAAGTTATTGAACACAGTAAACAAAGCCTCATTTATATTGCCTTGATTAAGGAATAAAAATTGGTACTTTTTTCTCTTCCTTTTTTAAATTTCATTTTACATTCCAACCACTTCTCTCGCTCCCCTCGCCCTTCCCCCATCCACTTTTCCCAATGGGTAAGGGCTCCCATGGGTAATATCAACAAAGTCTGGTACACTAAGTTGGGGCAGGACCAAGTCCCCTGAATTAAGGCTGAACGTGGTATCCCACCATAGAGAACATGGAGCCTGTTTCTAGTTGAGTTGAGAGAATGGAGACAGCAACAGGGCAAAACTCTGGGATCCGTATTGGAAGCAAACCAAAACCTGCACTGAAAAGATGAAGTCATTTCCAAAGAAGATGCAGATGATAAACAGCACAGCCAAGATCCATTTCCTCAGCTTTATCCAGACCCAGGAGGCTTCTGTCCCGTTCTCTATTTCTAGGGTAGCCAAGGTTCTGCATCCTGATAACTCTGGTTCCAGAGTTCCCAGGAGCGATGAAGACCCTAAGAGCTTCATCTAGTAGTTTTCCCTACCAAAAGTGTGCCGACTGTGTGTGTGTCAACTTGACACAAGCTAGTGTCATCAGAGAAGAAGGAGCCTCAGCTAAGGAAATGCCTCCTCGAGATCCAGCTATAAGGCATTTTCTTAATTACTGATTAATGGGGGAGGGCAGCCCATGGTGGATGGTGTCATCATCCCTGGGCTGGAGTCCTGGGTTCTATAAGAAAGCGGGCTGAGCAAGTCAGGGAAGCAAGCCAGTAAGCAGCACTCCTCCATGGCCTCTGCATCAACTTTTGCCTCCAGGATCCTGCCCTATTTGAGTTCCTGTCCTGACTTCCTTCATTGTCAAATAGCAATGCCGAAGTGTAAGGCAAATAAACTCTTTCCTCCCCAACCTGCCTTTTGGTCAAGGTGTTTCATCCAAGCAATGGAACCCCTAACTAAGACAAACACTTTACCCATTTTCCATTTCCCCTTGCCAGGGAAAGACCTGCCTATGTAGCACACTTGTTAATGGGGTCCTCGTGCTGCACATTTGATCTGAATTTGTTAGCCTTAACTATGTGTCCTCTGACTTACAGCTACCTGTGCCCTACTCCAGGCTGAACATACCAGCCGCCAAGTCTGTGTTCTACCCCAAAGCAGGAAAATTAACACTGAAAGCAATGTTATTGGTGGTGGTGGGGGGAATCAGTGAATGGCAGTTTCCTAAGAGTGTGTGTGGCTTAGATTATCACTCTAAAAAAATGCAATACTTGAAATCATTTTAATGTGATATTTCTTATTAGCATAATATAGACTGTAATGCCTTCCCAAATAGCCCAGTTACAACAACAACAAAAATTAAATGCTTTATTATGCTTTCATTCTAAAATGTTACACATTGCTTTCAAAATATTACAGTATTTTTTGGCTGATTGCTTTTGGTTTTGCAATTGTAAAAGAGGAACACATCTTTCACAATCACTTAAACTTTGATGTCAACTAAAAGGGGAAAAAATGAGTCAACTAGAAGGCTAGGCTTGCCATTTAAAATAAAACCAGTAGTTGTAAATGCTGAGTAAAATCTATGATTTGGTTAATATCAGGAAGGCTTCCAATTAACCTTCCAATTGGCAAAGTGTATTTAAACTTCCTCGTAGTTACACACACCTTTGATAGGCCACAGTACCTCGTCACTAACATGGGTAATATTCAGGGCAGACCAAAATACCCAGGATAAGCCAAATTCCAGGAAGTAATCCAAAGTGAAAGTAAAAAAAAAAAATGAAGCCACTTAGGTAGCCAGGAATAAGTCAAGAAGATGAAAATACAAGTGTGTCCTTTTTCCATGAGCCAACGTTTTGAAAGTCATTTATAGGAAGACAACAAAATTAAGACAAGAGTCACTAAATTATCTCCTTTAGAAGATGAGCCTGTGTCTACAAGCAATAAATATCATGTAACTCAAAGTTTCTTTTCTCTTTCTCTCTTTCTTTCTTTCTTTCTTTCTTTCTTTCTTTCTTTCTTTCTTTCTTTCTCTCTCTCTTTCTTTTTGTGCAGACTGTTAGAAGGCTGAAAAGATGTAAGAGGGTGCTAACATTTTTTTCTGGGGGGGATGAACAGATGGTTAGTCATAGCTAACTATTCACACTGAAAAATTCTACATCCTCAGAATGATAAATATATCAGTAGAGACAAAATTAGCACCCACCATTATTATACTTTATCTGTATTCTCTCTGTCTCTGTCTCTCTCTGTTGCTCTGTCTGTCTGTCTGTCTCTCCCCGACCCCGAAAAGAAAAAAAAAACCCAAAACAAAAAACTTGTAATTACAGTGGGTTTTCTTCCCTGGAGAGGAAGCCCACCTGGACTCCACCCCGAGTTACCTTGGGTCTGTGGTCTCAGGATGGTAGTTCCAGAGGATGCCCTGAGCAGCCACATAGAACTGCCTCAGCCGCGCTGCCTCGGCCGGGTGGCTGCCCCAGCCCGCCCAGCTGGTGCCCAGGACCACCAGGACGCAGAGGCGCGGGTAGACTAGGAGCATGGCCCTTGTTCCACCGCGCACTGCCACTGCTCAGTTCTCCGTCCGCGCAGCGCGCTGTAGCTGTCGTGGCTCCCAGGA
>LOEQ01000101.1:61065-71843 GCA_001685075.1 Bramus lutescens | reverse complement strand
CCACCAAAGTAGCCATGAAATAGTGCTAGGCAGAGAACAAGGCTGACCCATAGACCCTACAATAAATACCATCCCACCAAAGTAGCCATGAAATAGTGCTAGGCAGAGAACGAGGCTGACCCATAGACCCTACAATGAATTGCTAATGTAATGCTCTAATCTCCAAAAGTCTCTTTACAAAATTTGCCCCTCAGAACCACTACTGACTTTGTATCTACGTGTTATTATTGATATAATGTGGTGAACCAGCCATGTCAGTGTATCATTGCCAAAATGTTTATTTGGGTCCCTCACAGACACTAGAAATTTGGAGGAGGAGACCACAACCCTCTTTAAACTATGTTTTAGGTAACTTTAGATTATTTTCTGTAAATTGTGGACAGGAAACAAACCACAGGAAATCAGATTTAATTCAAGTAAGTGTTAGGGAGCAGTCCTGAAATCTGTAAAGCTCAATGCTGTGCTTTGTGGGAGATATCAAGATGAAGGAGAAGGGGGACCCCATGCTTGGTGCATAGTGTGGTAGCTCCTTAAGAATTGTCACTCAGGGCTAGCATCTTAAATTCTAACCATTGTGAAAATGCTGCAGGTTTACACTGCCATATAACTAATCATGGTGCAGTTTGTACTTCACAATTCGTTGAGCTGGTTTTACATTTGTGTGCTTTTAGCTCTGATACATGAAGACCTGTGCATGTGTCATCTGTGTATAAAGTGGTTTGGGGGAGGGCAATGCTGAAGTGGCTGCCGCAGATTTCCTCTGGCTGGAACTGCTGTGGGTTTCATGGAGGAGTGAGTGCCTGGAGTGGTTGTAAGCACTGGGTGGAATTTAAACAGGCAAGTGCGCACACCGTCTGACTCATCTACAGGCAGGAAGATGGCTTCAGAACTCCCTGCTCCTGCCTAGTTAGTTACCTCTGCACGCTGGAGTCACTGCTGTCCATTGTCCTGAAGTCCTGCATCGGAGCGAGTTGGCGCCTCTGAGTGTAAATCCAGTTTTGCACCCAAAGTAACAAGTGGTGTTTGGAGCAAAGGTTCCCAGATGATGGCTGCAGGACATTGTCCCCTGTCCAGGAGTGGTGAGAGGAGGACAGCGCACCTCTGGGTTAGGAAGTGATGTTACACCTGTCACGAGAAAGGCATTTCAAAGTGTTCAGTATGTTCATGGGTTAAGAAATCGTATCTGAATTAAGACTGTCATGCCTTCAACTTTTCTTGTAATAAGAGATCTCTAGCAATTTACATATGGAAGTTGTAAAGATCTATTAATTTCAGGTATGGAAGATGAGATGGGGGAAATTATCTAAGGACTGGAGAGATGGCTTGGTGGATGAGAACACTTGTATTGAAAGCAAAAGGACCTCAGTTCAGTCCACAGCGTCCACATAAAAGCCAGCATTGGCAGACAGAGACAAGTAGGTCCTGGGAACTTAACAGCCAGACAGCCTAGGCCAAAAGGTGAGCTTTAGGTTTAGTGAGAGACCGTGTCTCAGAAAATAAGGAGGGGAGGAACTAACAGAGGAAGACAACTGCTGGCCTCCTCCAACTTCTGCATGCATGCGCATGCGCTCTCACGCCAGCACATAAATGCGCACGCATACCACACACAAGTAAACAAATGATTTAGCAAAACAGTATTTTAAAAGTGCCCATGAAAAGCCATTGTCCTGATCATGAGAAGAAGTGGAGTTAATGTTACTAATAGCCTTAAAAGGGAGGCACTTGGAGGGCGGCTACAGAGATCTAGCACCTCAGTAGAAGGCCACATTAGATGCAAACAAATGCCTATGGATTGTTGGAAGATATACTATTCCCTGGCCCAAGGTCAACACAAAAGATGAACTGGAAACAATACCGCTGACTTGGTCATAAACTTGCCATTGATAGAATTATGATACTTGATCTCTCTGCTTCTTGTTCCAAACACCCAGGCCCATAACTACCACCCAGCATTCTCAGAGAGTACAACATACCAATCACTTTGCTCAATAAAGATCTTTGAGATAAATAGGCTTAAAAGATGTGAAAACAATTCTCTTCATAAGAGTCAGTGTATCTTTTATTTGAGAAAAGAAAAATCCTGTAACTTTCTAGAAAGCTTAAAAACCCACAGCTGTGTTGACTACACTAACAGGGTAATATGTACTTGCCGCATAAATGAGCTATGTGTCATCAGTGTGGAAAGATAATGCCAAGTACTGCTTCCCTGGTGAGTAGGTCATTACCCGTGCAGGTTGGTGGAGGTGATGACCATCTTCCAGAAACTGTGCATTCCACACTGGTTGATCCCACTAGCTCAAATCCCTTGTTACAGGAGAAGCGGCAGGTGGAGCCGACACTGAACTCTCCATGATCATGAGAACAATCCAGACTACCTTGATCGGGGGCAAAGATTCCTGGGCACTTGACGGCTGAAGGATCAAATGAGAAAGTCACACTTAATAAGATCTTCTGTGTTTCACAGAGTTTATTCATTCAATAGTTGACAAATAGCCATTGTTTAAGTTTTATGTGCTGCCTCTTGAAACGGTGTGTCAGCATGTTGGCACAGGTGTTTGCAGTAAGAGGAATGGAAATACTTGTGTAGCCCCCTCTCCAATGGAAACATCAGTGCACAATGAAGAGAGAAGCTGGGGCCCCACCCGCTGATGATCGCAAGCCCCTGTAGTCCCTGGAAAAGTATTTCACAAGAACCTGGGTTCCCAAGGGTTAAAATTCCAAATTAAGTGAAAAGGAATGGCTTCCCTAAAAGCCAGTGCATTGTGGATAATGAAGCAAGAACAGACATTAAAATATCTTAAAATTAGGATTCAGAAGATTGACATTACTGAGGACCACACTTTGTTAGGGGTGCTGTCCCTGGGTGGAGTTCAGGCTCACAGGTAGGAGGCAAATGCTTAAAGAGGCCCGGGATGGAGTGAAAGGAAGTGGTGTGGGAGATCACAGGCTTAGCAGCTGAGCTGGCTACATACGTGGCTTAAAAGTTCAATGGGATTTATACAAGGAATTTGGTTCTTTGCCCTTAAAACACAATCTGAACAGTGTAGCTTAGGAACCTGTGACTAAGGTGACAGAGAGTGAGAGATAAAGGACTGAGCAATGTATATAGTACATAAACTCTCACACGGCCTGGGTTCCTTGAGGTTAGAAGTGAAGCAAGTGTTGGCATTTATGCCCTTTAGTACAATAGTAAGTTCTTGGGATATCAGTGTCCGGATAGATAAACAGTATTTGAACTGTTTCCGCACAGCTGTAACAGACTCTTAAAGGCATAGTCTCTCTGCTGTCCACTTGCAGAAGTCACACCTGCATCCTGTGCCTGGACCCGGGGTTTGGAAGCCCCACCGCTAGGTGGCAGTGTGGTATCGTGGTAGAAACACCCGGTAGCCTGCCATTCTGCCCTTCTCTACAGGTGCTTATTGACAGTTACTTATCCTCTTGATGCCCTGTTCTCTTCATCTTTAAGTGGGCAACGACAATAACCTCTTCAGAGGTGGCTTGTGTAGACTAAATAAGAAAATGTTTGTGAAGTGTGGGTCTCATTATTATTTACCCTGACTGCACTGAACAATAAATTGGAGCAATAACCCTTCCGAACCCAAGCAGGAACTATAAATGAACTAACGTGGCACACTTCTCTTTTAGAATATACTACATGCCTGTAGTTATATGCGATACGCTGTGCCCACTGGGTGCTTCCAGGAAGTCAAACACAGGTGAGATATACTCTGACACTGTCAGCAGGGCTGCACTAGCGTGAGTGTTGCCAGGAACTGATTAGCTTCCGTTCAACAGATGCTTGTTACACACTCATTTTGATTCCATTTACTATCGCAGGTGACATAGAGATGAAGGAGGGGCTGAGGAGATGACTCAGTGGGCAAAGTATCTGCCAGGAAAGTGTAAGATCCCAAGTCAGATCTCTGGGCTGTGTGTAAAAGCATGGCATGGTTGCACACATCTAGACAGATGCGTCCCTGGAGCTTGCTTGCTAGTCAGTATAGCCAATTGGTGAGTGAGGGCTGGGTTCTGTGAGCAACTATGTGTCTAAAAGATAAGATCAAAAGCAATAATAGAAGACTCCCAACATCGATGTTTTCTGCATCCACATGCATACTACCCCCCCTACACATACTATAGAAGCATGCACATATATTTCACAATATGCACGCATGCACAAGTGTGCATGCACACACACATACATATACACATACATACACACAATGGAGGATGCACAGCTTCTGCATTTTAAACTCAATGAGTTAAAACCCATAAAGAAACAGGAGTAAAATAGTAGGGAACATGAAAGCCAGGGTAGATTAAATGACATCCATCCCCAAATAATCTACTAGCCCGAGACTTAGTGGGGTTGGTGAGGGTGGATATAGGAATAAATGACTGGAGAATGCGGTAGAAAAAGAGAAAGAGCCTCTCAGAAAATCAATGCTCCATTGCATAGATGAGTATCACTGTGAATGGCAATGACCTTGGACTACCTCACCTCTGAGCTTGTCTCTTTCTCATATGTAGCACAGAAATGATAAAGACTTCCCTTATTATTCTAAAATGGTAATATCATGTTCTATGATGATGTGAAAACATTGTTAAGACTAAAACGATTTATACTCAATTTGTTAAATTTGATGGTTCTTCAGGGAGAAGGAAATTTTTGATCTAGAGTCTCATGCCTAGACACCGTCATCCAAATCTCTAATGATTCTTCCTTCTGTAATGACATCTGAGACGTGACGAGATAGGACAGACCCATGTGCCTACCTTCACACGTGGGCGGTGTGCCTGTCCAGTGTCCAGATGGAGAACAATCCAATCTTTCTGATCCAGAAAGATAAAATCCTTCATCACAGATGAACCTGCACGTGGATTTGTAATTGGACCCTCCAAGAGGCTGGATACAGGTCATGGTTCCATTGTGAGGGCCGAGCAAAGGTGGACAGGTGATGTCTGCAGTGGCAAGGATAAAGTGGGGGAGGGGAGATCATGTTAGCACTCGGCATTTCGAAATCCGTCTTCTCTCCTTCTCACTCTCTTCCTCCCCCTCCCGTGTGTGTGTGTGTGTGTGTGTGTGTGTGTGTGTACACGTGCTGTTTGTCTCTGCTTGCTAGTTTAGCATTTGACTAAATGTGATCGTTTTTATTTGCATTTTTTTGCTCTTTCTCTGTAAGAGGCCATGGAACTGGTGACAGCCGCAGTTTCTTACAGTTGACTGTCATTCTGAGATCTCACCCACACGGGGTTTCTGAGGAAATTCTACAAGGGACTCAGTGCCTTGAGGTTCATTTTGGAGGCCCCAGAACCCAGAAAGTTGCTGCCTGGTATCTTCTTGAGAAACAAACCTAATGTGTTACCAACAAACAATGCTAAGAACTTAGAGGTAGAAAATGGAGCAGATTTCTTTCTTCCCCTGCCCAGCAGTGGGTATAGAGAATCTGGGCCTATACCCCAGCTTGTGCTATGCATGGTGACCCTTTCAACCTTAGCTGCTTCATTTTCAGTCTATGAAAAGCTAACTCTGGCCTCATAGCTACTCTTAACTGTACAGCCAGTCTCCTGAGTCACACTCGAAGAGGAAACGTGAAAGGGGATAAAGGAGGCAACGCATTTTATCAGCTGTCTGCAAGTGCCAGCTTCCACATCTTCCCAGAAGTCATCTCAGCCTAAAGGACCAGGCATAAATGATCCCTGGCCCCAGTTTATTTTCTAGTAAAAGTAATGTCAGGTCTCACAGTTCTTTGACCCCATATTTAAACTCAAGTGTGAGGTGCTGGGAGACTAGCTTGGGCTAGTAATCATAGTGTGTGACCTTGGGAAAGTTGCTTAACTTCTCTGAATCTCAATATTTTAAAAATGTCTTAGCCAGTCCAAGAGAGAATACATTCTCAGCACCCATTGTCAGTAGTTGTCAAGGTGGTCCTCTCCCAATCCACAGAGCAAGGAAGCCCAAGGACTGACCCTCAGAAGAGAAGACTGAGAGTCAGCATGGGCTCAGGGATTTCTTTACTGCAGGGCTTGGCTGCTCACTGTATGGTTTTAAATCAGAGGAAGTGGTAAGCTGTCCCAGGCCAGCTCTCTCTTGCTCAGTTAACTCAGCAGCGTGAAGTTTTAAGGTGTCGCCTGTACCTTTGTTTCTTACTCCCCCCAGCAATACTCCTCTCAATCTAATCAATTTCTACAGAGACCGAGGTACTGTCTGCCACTTGCAAAGTCTTCCTGAGTTCAGTACGGGGGCGGGGGTCCGGGCTGGGGGTACTATGATCTGGAAAGGCAAAGGGGAAAGGGTCGTGGGTCCTTGGTTTGGTGGAGTCATTGCCAGCTCTCCTGTGACTTTGCAAGGGTGAGTGTGGAGGGCTGTGGGGACAGTGACAAGGGAAATTATCTGATAGCACGCTCTCCCTCGGAAGTGCCGCAACAGCTTGTGGATTCCTGCCTCAACCACTTGTGGGTATTTCATGCTGTGCACCCAGCCAGAAGAGGAGAAAGTTCCTCCAGAGTAAACAAAGGGCTGAAAGCAGAAGGGGACTGGAAGGTCACCGGAAGCCGGGGTGAGGAGCAACCTCCTGTCTGTGAACACCCATAGGCAGGACTGTGGGGCAACCCAAGGCCTGACTTTCCTGGAAGGGACTGGTCACTCTGATAACCCTGCTCAGGAATTCTGAGCTCTTCTTCAAAGTCATATGGACTTCAGTGTAGTGAGGATGAAGGGGCAAGCTCATGGCCTCGTTCTGCTCTCTCCAGGCTCTTCCTCACTTCCAACCCCACCTCCTGCTTGCTGTAGGTTCTGATGCCTGGCATGAAGGAATCCTATTCTGCTGTTAACTAATTCATTTAGTTATTCATACATGCATTGTTGGATTTACAATGGTGTATGTGTGTGTGTCTGTGTGTGTGTATACACTTCTATGACCTAAATAACAAGTGGTTTCCTCTTCATGACCTGTTTGCTTTTACTTAGTAATTGAAGGCATATACAAAGTTAAAGGCATGACAATTAATACAGAAATATTTCATATTGTATACATAAAGAATATTATTAAAATTTAATATACACAATAAAAATACTATTACAAAGGAAAAATCGACGAGAAAATACAGGAAGCACTCTGTGCTAGAATATTAGCAATATTGATTTTAGGGATTTATCTTAAGGGATACTTAAGAGGATATTTTTTTATTTTCTGTTTTCTTACTGTATTTCTATTTGTAGATTTTATAAATAAAAATCTTGCTTTAAAAGTGTTTGTCATAAATCTGTATAAAACCAATAGATACACTGAAAGAAAAAGAAATGGGAAAAGTTGAAAATTACACATCTTCAATTCATAAAGTCAGGTGACTAGACCAGCTCCAGTTCACACAGGATGTTATGGTGCTCACAGGACATGCTGGCTTTTTAACAGCAAGTCTAACAGAGATAAATGGTCTTAGTAAATCTACACATTGCTTTCTTCTGAGGATGCTCTAATGTCCATTGTTCATGGCTTGTGTTCTTCCTTTCCCTTGTGCTCCCCGCTCTGTCCTAAGCATTTCCTCCACTCTTATACAGATCTCAGTGAATGCTTGCCACTAGGTTCTGTAATTCTACCTTCCTCGTTCCATGCCATGGTCCCGAAGAAGAGGAAAGTGCTGGATCAGCTTTGGAATAAACACTCAATCTAAGTTTTCTTTTCATACTCTTTCTGGGCACTACACTTAGTGAGTACCACTCATGATAGGAGCCTGCTAGTCCTGATGTAGATTCTGATAAGGACAAAGCAAATGGATGCATTGCTGCTATCCATTGACAAATATCCTGACACTCGTAGTACCCACTTAGCCTCCGATGACAATTGCACTTGGGGTTCTTGGGACAGAGGATGAAGGGATTAGCGGCAGTATTCACTCATTTTTCATCTAGTTTCAAGGTAGACCCTACACAGTCACTGCCACGGACATAGCCTTTAAGAATATTGCTTCCATTTTACTTCCAAGAAAATGGGGAGAATGCATGCTTACCTTGGCATTCTGGAGGAACCCCACTCCACTGTCCAGTAGCCAAGCATCTGATTGCCTTTGCCCCCACCAAGAGTGAGCCTTCATCACAGGAAAAGCTGCAGACTGACTGGTACTTCAGGGCACCAAAGGGGTCTGAGCAGGTCACCTGAGCTTTTCTCGGAACTGAAAATTCCCGACACAGCAACGCTAAGGGGTGAGGAAGGCAGAGAGTAAGGAAGCTGTCACACATAAGTGTTGTTGACTTTGACCCAACAGCCCTTTTAGTGAAAGAATAAGCACTTGTGAGTTGAGGTTGTTTTACTTGGAAGATAAAGAAAAAGGTTGTAATTAATGTCAATGATACTTGATGGATTTTACAAGGAAGAAATGTTTGAACAAATGTTGACTGAACCAGTGCTAACTGAACCAGTATTAACTGAGCTAGTATAGAACAGTTTGGTAATACACTCCAATCAATCTAAAGTTATCATACCTTTGGATTCAAGAATCTCTGAAGAGTATAAAGATTCTTGAGATTCATACCAAAATCAACTCACTGATTTTTGTCAAGACATCGTAAGAATTTTTTTTAAAAAAATAAAAGCATAAATGGGGCATAAGTCTCGGGGGGAGGAAGTAAATTGTGGATTCATGAAAGGAATGTTTATGGTTCTTAAATTTCATGTGTTTTGCTTGCAAAATATTGTGGAGGTGTATCTATGTATAAATGTTAAACGGAAAAGCAGAATAAAAATTATGACCACGATTAAAGTGTGGTCTTCTGTAAAACAATTTTAGTTAGCATACAAAATGATAGGTTTCATTGTGACATTTTATATACATACACATGTACACGCACATATATAATTGTACCTTACTCATTTCATCCCCATTATCCTATCTGCTCCTTCTCACTGCCTCTCACTACACTATTATCTGTAAATATATGATAGTCCTATACGGAGAGAGATCACTTATTTCATTTTTATCAGCTCTGAAATATGAATAATAGTTTTCACTACCTCTTGGCATTAGACTATTTGAGATCACAGGAAATGCTCAATAAATCCTGACTACCAGCCACAGTAGCAGCTGCAGAGGCACTGCAGCAGCTGCAGACCTTGGCTATCGGCGTAGAAACACTAATGAGGACAATAAAAGGAGTGATGGAGGCTCCAATTCCAGATGCTCAAGAAAATATCCAACCATCTGCTTGGGATCATTTGACACTTATCCGGTACAAAGTGGCTTGAGCAATCCCTTGTGATCCTTTTAAAAGAGCCGCAGAGCTTAGCAGGCCTGTGTCTCCTAGACAATAGACAACAGCACATTTAACCGCCCTCCCTGTTTTATCACCCTGAGGCATACACCTTTATTCCTTCACTGCCTGCCTTTCCACTGTGCTTAGTACATGGATCATAAAATCTGCCATGTGCCACTTAGCTGACTGAAGTGTCTGTGTCATCTGCGTTTGTACTGTCATTAGAGTCTTCATCACCACTCTTTCCCAGGGTTCTTTTCATGACCCCAAGCTGAATTCCAGGCACACTAACAGTAATTCCTCTTTCCCTCTCCCCTATCATTCTACAGTCTGTCCATGTGATTATGTTGCTTTAAAGTGTATATGTATCTCCATATATTACTTGATTTTTGGAGGGTGACTCATTGTCTTTAAGATCTATCCATATTGGAGCATGTTGGGATTCCCTTTCTAAAGCTGAATAGTATTCTAGTATATGTGAATACCAGATTTTGTTTATCCATCCCACCCACTGATGCTCCCTTGCTTCCACAGTTTATTGTTTGAATAGTGCCACTGTGAACCTCAGTATACACAGATTCCTTCAAATCCCATTTGCCAATCACTGGAGAACCAATAGCTCATCTTAAAACGAGGGTATACACAAACCCAGGGATTGACACAGACTGCTGAAGAGTACCAATAAATGGTGACATAAGATGCTGTCACACATTTCTGGATCTTGGTTTTGCACAGATACCCTTTGTAAAATGAAGTAGTCCCAGTGACCATTCTGTGACTTAGTCTTTATTTTAGAGCAAAACACTGAGAACATGAAATCCTAAAAGAGAGCCATTTTGTCAAATAGGACCCCAGACTTGGGATTTATAAGGTAACTGTTTCATTTTGTCTTTCTTTGTGTTTATAAAGTTGACAGCAGTGTTGGTGGCTTTAGAACACATTGACTCACCACTGTTGTTGACACAAGTAGGAAGAGCTGGTATTAGTGCCCCTTTTAGAAGAAGTCACAAAACTCAGAAAGACCCAAGCCTGCTGACAAAAAATGATAGACTTGGACTAGCTGCCTGTTCATTCCTCTTCCACCGTCTCACATTGTCCCTTATATATCATTTCTTCGGTGCTAGTCTCCTCAGTCCTCTCCAAACATGTGAACCAAAGCTACTCTCGCCTTGACTATGCTGTCATGAACATGGCTTAAAACTTGCCTTGCCCACCATTTAATCTCTGGTACCAAACACGAAGAGTCCAGCCTATCTCAAGTTCTCTGTCAATGTCCAACAGACAAGGGAACGGTGGTGTTGAGGGCCCATTGCATCTGAGAGGCACAGTGGAATGATTCAATGTTATATTACCTTCACAGACTGGAGCCGGGGCTGTCCACTGTCCCATGTCAGTACAGCGGATGACATCACTTCCCTTCAGCTCGAAACCCTCGGCACAAGTGAAAGTACAGCTACCGTTGTACGCAGCTGCCCCTGCTGTTGGGGAGCAATCCATACCCCCGTGGACGGGGCTCTCCGGAGGTTCG
>LOEQ01000101.1:39114-50382 GCA_001685075.1 Bramus lutescens | reverse complement strand
GAGAGAGAGAGAGAGAGAGAGAGAAGTGGTTTGGGGAAACATAAGGTTTTAGAAAATGGTGGTGCTCCGATGAAGTCCTGACATCATAAAAGGGCACAAACGTCTGTGCATCCTGTTTCATCTTGACACTTCTGTTCTTCAAGATCATCAAATACCAGAACTCGTCTTCCTGAGCTATTTCAGTCCCATAGGAGATGCAAGGGTCCCTGCTGAATCAATTCTGCATTTCCCTGGCATTCCACAGTAGGTGTTCTGTTCTACTAAGGGAGGATCACCACATCCCATCACTGAGTTTAAGTGATTTTTCCCAAGTTGGCTAGCTAAGTGAATAGCAAGTCAACATATCAATTCTTAGTCTTACAAAGCTAATAAACTGTGGAAATGGTGAAGAAAATGTTTATCTGCAGCAAGTAGACTCCTTCCAAAAGGCTCATGGATCCAGTAATTCTGTGCTAATTCTCATGTAGTAGAAGTTAACTTTAAATTTGCTAAATAGCCAGTTCCTCAGCCTCCTGCCTCCATCTCCCATGTGCTGGGATTAAGCCACCATGATCAGGTGAACCGCCTCACTCTGATCATACTTAATGGACCCCAAAATCAAACCCCTGTGTCAATAGTAAGGTTGCCTGTTGACTTAGTGGTAGCTGACAGGACTTTTGTGTGGGTATGAAGCGTGGTGGTATTCGAAAGCTTTATTTAGTAATCAGTTTTCCTCGGAAATGTCTTTTGGGGTGGTGGCAGCCTTTTCTAACTGCTCCTGCTCTACAGGACAGCTTTAGGGAGCAAAGGGACCTAGGACGCTGAAGAGTTAAGGACCCTGTGTATCTGACCAACCAAGAAGTGTTGTAACAAGAAGAAATGCCTCTCTAAGTGAAGCAGCCATGTGCTCTGCTAATCTTTAAGGCTGTCTGGCAGACTGCTTCAACTGTAAGTGACTGGAAAAGAGTCTGAGTCTGACTGGTCATTAGAATAACATCCTGTGACTGCCCAAACCTTGTGTAAGCACCCTGGTTATTGGCGATGCTACTTAGAGCTAGGGCAGAGTCAAGGAGGGAGCAGAAAGTGTGAGAATCTTGTCCTCTTAGCCTCCCATTTGTATAAAAAGGGACCAACACACAGGGGTCCCATGGCCACAGAGAGGGGACCACAGTGCAGCAGTTTAGAAGCAGAGCTGGTACCCCTTTTGACCTTTGTCTGCCCGTCCATATCCTCTTGGCTTTCTCTGCTTCCTCTGCGGCTATTAAATCGCAACTCCCCTGCCTCCTCTTTGTTTTCCAGGCCACAGCTTCCACCTTCTTATCAAACTTCTCTTTTGAACTTTATCGTGAACTTGCATCACCCAACTAAATGGCAGCTTTCCACCTCTATCTTACTTGAACTCTGTGCACCAGCATTTGCTGTTGATCAATTCATTTTGCTTAATGTACTGTTTCTCTAATTTCTTGAGAACCTTTTCTGAGTGTTCCTTTGAATCTGCCCCAACTTTCTGTTCTTAGTGTGTTCCTGCTTCCATGATTCGATTCTGTTCCTCTTTTGCTAGACGTTATGGTCGTCTATTTGTAAAAGTCCCCAAATCAGCATCTCCATTTCTGGTTCGCTCTGGAGCATGAGGCTCCCAACATGAATACTGAGCAGACACAAGACCATGCAGGTTGTCAGGTCCCAAAGAAACTATGGCAACATTAGAAACAGCTGGCTAACTGTGGTGCCTATAAGCATAATCATGGGTCACCTCAGCTCTTCATACCACGTGGAAATGTGATAATTAGTAAATAAGTGATAATCGTAATCTTGTACCTCTGATACAATGTGCTATACTAGAGACTGAGTAAAAAAAATTACAGATCTGAAAAAAACAATATTCTTGCCATTTACTCCACTCACCTAAAGTAACAGATTTATTGAGTGGCATGTCTAGGAACCCAATGTGCAACATGACCACTATAGGTAATAAAAATGTACTACCTATAGAGTTCCATTAAATATGACTTTAGCTTTTCTTTCCACAAAAATAAAATTAAAAACGAGCAATAAAAACCACTTGGCTGCCGTATGTATCCTGTTACATTATGCTGTATATTTAAATATCTACAATAAAGCGTATTTTTAAAAAAATGAAAGATGGATTTATACATATACAAATGAATAATGAAATCTGAAATAAACAAAATGAACCAATACAAATAAAATAATAATGATAAGAAAGTGACTGGTAAGGCAGATATCTGCTAAATAAGACAACATCCAGAAAGCACACACACCCCTGATACTTTCCCTCACTCTGCTTGATGTGAGAGAGACATGAACATGGCGGCTCTCTCTCCTACAGCTCTGGTAGGAGATCAGGTAAGCCCGACAGACTCTTTAAACTCCATACAGACAGGATGTAGGAATGAGGAGAGGAGATGTGGGGAGATGGAGGGATGTCCCATAGGTGGTATGCCTCAGGAAACCTAGACAACATGAAATAGCAATCACTCTTTAAAAGAAAATTAAGTTTCAGTGTAACATTCTGGTGCGGTCTGATTCTGAAAGGCTCTGGCCACACAACCAATGCAGGTTCTAATACCCGGCAGTAGCATTGACCCGAGCTCCTCTGCCTAGATCTCCATGGCAACCTGAACTCCTCCACCAGGTAGGAGCAGGGAGAGAGAACCAAAAATCTTTCCCTTGTCTGAACCCTTTTTACAGCAATCTGTCATGGAAGCCTAATGACTTTACCGTGTGGCAAGAAGCCTGGACACTCGCCAAACTGTCACTTGGATTGTCACAGACTGGCTTGCATGCCATTGTTTCTTTTTTGGGCCTTAGAAATCAGCTTCTAATTGGCCTCATTCCTCAAGATTAACTACTTCTAATTCTTTCTCTAAAATGCAATCAAAATGATCTTTTTATCTCTCTCTCTCTCTCTCTCTCTCTCTCTCTCTCTCGGTGCTGGGATCAAACACAGGACCTCATGAATGCTGTGAAAGTATTCTGGTATTGAGGCATAACCCCAGCCCAGAATGACATTTCTAACATAATTTGTTATATTGCTTTACTACTTAAAAACCAATGATTCCTTGTCTCTAAGCCACACATTCCAATTCTTCAAGATTTACAAAGAAGACACTTTAAAATATGGACCCTTACTATTTGACAATTCTTCCTGTCACTACTTTTCAATCATCCAATAGTTCTTAGAATACTACGATGAAGTTGTAATGAGACATGCTATGATTTCCATAATGTATTATATGTTCCCCGTGTTTTTATGCCAAGAGTACCTATGTATGTACCCAGTTCCCCTTAATTTTTCCCTTAGAATAGTCTGGCTTTCCAGACCACTTTTTCCTCCACACCAAACAACTTCTCTCTTGTCGCCATCTGGGGGTTATTTTTCCATTAGTTATTCCAACAACAACTAAGTCCCTAAAACACCCCAGGCACATTTCCAGGGAGAAGAATTAAAATCATGAAAGTGGACTCAGTTTCTGTCCTCCGAATGAACACATGTGGTTGTACTAAACAAAATGAAAATGTACAACCATAGAAGTCAGGTAAGACTTAAAGTAGGGTTATGTGACAGAGGGACTGGGGAGTTGTCAGCCGGGGACCTCAGGGCAGTTCTCTGCAGGAAGGTGCTATTTAATCCAAACACAAAGTGATCAGAGAAAGCTGTCAAGTGGGCAGCAGGAAGAACACGAAAGCTTTGAACACAGGATCAAGCGTAAGGTCAAACAACACAAAGAAAGGAATGTGGCTGGGACGGATGGAGTAGAGGGCGAGCAAATGTGGTAGGAAAGTAGTTGAAAGATGATTCCAGGCTCTTGGAGCCAAAGCACGGGATGAGCTCTTATTCTAAGCGCAGTAAGAAGCCAGGGGACAACTTTAAAAGAACTATGCTGTGGTCTGGCTGATGTTGAAAACTGGGACTCTGGAGAGTAACTGAAAAGGTAGTTTGGGGACAGGTCTTGTGTTGGATGCTAATCAGCAAAAGGGAGCCAACTTCAGGGTTCTGAATCGAGAAGCCCCATGAAAAAATGCACCTGACAAGGCTGTTGCTGTTGAGTAGAAATATGAAGGAAGACTGAGATACAAAAAGCAGAGGCCATTACCATGGTCCTGATTTAAGTTAAAGAGGAACTGGTGGGCTGCAGTCAATGGGAACGGAGATGGGAAGGAAGAGAAGAGATTCACCAGGGACGAAGAGCCATACGACCTCAGGGTAGCAAAGCCCAGGTGTCACAAGGCCTGGCAACAGTTCCAGCTCAGTGCCTTGACTTTCTGGATGGAGGTGGTGGAATGTCAATGTCCCAGCAGCGCCCCCCACCCCCAGAAAATAACACCAGAAAAGAGCTCATGTCTAAGTTCAACAGATTTCAGATAGAAATAAGACAAATTCCTTATCTGGCCACTCAGAACCAAAGCCTATATTTAAATTAGTCTAGGCAGAATTATGGTGTAAAACAAAACAGTAGCGTTAAAATAAAACACATATTTGATTTTCAAGAAGACCATGAGACCTTAGCTGAGCTACATCCCTTAAAACATGAAGTATTTCCTCTGCATTTGATGCTGTAGAGTATCTGCCTTGCTCTTCCAGCAGAAGCGTTAGACATCTGCAGGGCAATAGTGAGTCTCAGTATAAAATCAGCCTGCCCAGGGACCTTGTTCAGTACTGCCTATTAGGTGAAAGTCAAGATCTCTTTGGTGATCTGACTAATGATCTTCTATGCACAGAGCTCTAAAGATGCATACTCGAAGAGCTCATTGCCAGCCTAAAACACTATGGAACAGAAATAATAGAAGGAGCAGTAGAAACTGGAAGCTGGAGGTTGAAGTGGTTAAAAAGTTCACAGGAAGTGATCCTGAGCGGCTCCTTGGCCTGCTGAAGCCTTGTCAGACCTCAGGGTGACTTAATCCCTAAGCAGGAGCAGCTCCATGCGAGCTGATTGAAAACCATCCTACGAGATACAACTTAACTTGATTCTCTCGGGTCCTAATTGAAGCCACTGTCTGAACATTAAGCAGATTTCATACAGACAGACTGAGGTTTCTGAATCCTAAGAGACAAATCCCTTGAAGCGGAAGATATCTAAGGAGTGCTGTGACCAGTCCCAGGGCTTGTCCTAAGCACTTCACTGCAGGCTTCTAGGCTGCTTTCAAGGTGGGAACTGGGGAGCACCTGAGCATAATGCACAGCGGGGAAAGTCCCAAGGGTCTTCTGCAACCTGCCTGGAAGTCCAAGAACCTCCTACTGATGTCTGTGAAGGTCAGCTTATGCGGATATTTGTCTTTTCATCTAGGCAAAGAAATTGTAGCTTCTATCAGAATCCTGAACAATGCCATGATCTAATATTTTTATGTATTTGAAATAGAAGAGGATGCCAAAAAGAATAGAAGGAAGAGATGGAAGGTTCATTCACTTGCGTCAACTGATTCAGAAGAATGGCATGCAAAAAAACACCAATAATCTCAACTTATTTCATGGTCATTAAATAGTAGTACAGGCTCAAATATCACCATCCTCGTATCTCTATTTTTCTACACACACACGGGGGGGGGGATTTGCTAAGGTGTGTTGCAGGGAAGTAGGGAGGAAGAAGAATCACATGCAAGCATGGCTTTCTTCAAGAGTGCTACAGAAAGATGCCCAAAAGGGAACACCTGCCTGCTCCCTCATTAGGTACAGACTAGAAGGTTTCAAATTCCGAGACTATGTTTGATACTCCTAGTATATTGGAATGCACGTGGAAGTACCCTAACTATACATGTTTTATCCAGAGTCATTATACTGAGTTCAAAATATCTGGTTGCCTTTGTATCTTCCCTCAGTTCCAATCTCTATACCTCCAGAGTTTTCTCCTTCACTTAAATGGTAGCTAGAGATATAAATGCCTTTCGGTGCAATCTTATTTCTTTTCTACTATGATATTGAATAATATATGTATATTATTATTATTACATCCCATTTGTAGATGAGGAGACTAAATTAGTAACACTAAAGATAGAAATTTAGATCAGAACCCCATGGATATTCATGGATTAGTCCCAGAGGACTCCTGAGACTTAGAGAAAGTGTTAAGGCTGAGAATAAAATGAGTAAGAAGCTATTCAATTGTAGATGTTCAAATGTCCCAATGCACTTTCTCAGCCTTCCGTTTATCCCAGAGACACCCACAGACTTAACAAAGAGGTGACATTCTTGCCAAGGTCTCTTCTCACGGAGAGTGTGTGCAGCCAGAGAATGTGATCTAGAAGGCAACATCAAGTCTTGACAGGCATGTAGCCACTGGTTAAATGCCTGCCCTCTGTAAGCCATAACAGTTCTAGCTGTAAAATGGAAATCATCCAAACTTATAAAAATGTTGGGAGAATCAAAATGAACAGCAGGCTTTTTAAAATGCTTTCAAGCCAGGCATGGTGATGTGAACCTACGATCTTACCTATCCAGGAAGCTGAGACAGGAGGATAGAGTTTAACAAGCCAAGGTAATAAGACCTCATTTCAAAAAGAGAAACAACAACAAAAAAAAGCCTTCAAGCTCTAACTGGCTATTCAACATAAAGCCCCATGGCTATTACTGTTCCTTACTTTCTGAAACTTTCCTTGGTCCTTCAGCTAGATTCCGCTTTAACTCCTCTACTTCCCACACAGAGAAAAATGAACTTACCATCTCCTCCACGACTCCACTGGCTTTCTCCCTTCTGGCCAAGCCATGCTTCTTATACTTTGGCTACTTCCCCTTGGTGTCAGGCTGCCTCGGAAAAACAACTTCCTATTCGCTTTTGAGAAATTTATCACGGCCTTTCCCCTAAAGTTAGAATGTTGATACTGCAGGATCAGAGTTGGCAGCTTGGAAGAAGCAGTTGCCAAGGGAGCAGCGGGTCACTTCTTCCACGGGGGACAGTCTGGAGAC
This sequence comes from Bramus lutescens, assembly GCA_001685075.1. NCBI lineage: Eukaryota > Metazoa > Chordata > Mammalia > Rodentia > Cricetidae > Bramus > Bramus lutescens. Next base: position 43,481 of record LOEQ01000101.1, on the reverse strand, counting down.
AGGCGCAGGTGTGAATCATGCCTGGACATCCCAGGCTGAGCAAAGCAGGAACAGTCCCCATGCCCTGAGAGGTCAGATTTCCTTTGATTATGATACAAATTCCAATCTAAGGTCATAGGTTTGGGAGACTTGCTTTGTACTAATGACAAATTCCCAGGGTAAATTCCAGTTAGTGGGAGATGCCCGAGAATGGTATGATTCCAGGAGCCTGCTGAGGGGACAGAGCAGAAAATAGAAGCAAAAAGCTAAGTGTGTGGAAAAGGGAAAACCCAGTGAGAGTTTCTGACACTTGAGGAATATTGTCGGAAACAGTTTTAAAGTGACTTATGGAACAGGCACGGGCCAAAGTATGGTGGCACTTGCCTGTATTCCCAGAGCTTGGGAGCAGGAGGAGGATTCAGAGTTCTGGGCCAGACTGGGCTTGAGAACCTAACCCTATCTCCATAGAAAAGGGAAGGTTTGTATTTCTCTTCTTATGGAGAGTGTGGTATGTGGGACCAAACATTCTGCTGTGCAATGGTTAGGGTTTGGGCAGAGTGTTTAAACTTCTTGAGGCCCATTTCTATTCTCCTACCCCATTTGTAGCCATCTACTGGGCAAGTCACTGAATTAATGAGTTTCTCTACACTATTTTCTCAACTGTGAATCTGAATGATAATAGTGGATCCTCCCTCCCCGGGTTTTGTGAAATTACATGAATTGATACAAGAAGAGGGATGGAAATAATAGCAGACACACTGAAGGTGTTCCGCAAATGTCGCTAATCACGGCCACTTTCCAGATGAGTGGCAAGATTAAAAAACAAGTGTTTTACATCAAATTGGAGAGCAAATACACAATTTATCCTTCTCAAATTCTAGTTAATTGTTTTGACCATTATTTTCGTTCACTCTTCTTAGGATTTTTATGGTTCCTTCACAGACATCTCATGGATAGGTTCAAAACTGGGGGATGCTAGGAGCTGGAAGAAATCAAAAGGCAAAGGTGGATTAAGTAGTGTGTGGACCTGCTTTCAAGACTTGGAGTTTGGACCAAAGCAAAGAGCTTTAGAATACAGGTCAGGTAGAAAAGCTGTTTACGGAGGTAGTCATGGAGAACGGCCACAGAGGAGTAAGGGAGACTGAGTGAGAAAAAGATTGGGGAACTCCAAGGTTGCATGAGACAGGGGGTTTAGAGACCACACCCAGACTGCCTGACTCCACCAGTTCTCAGCTGTATGAGCTGATTGAGTTACTCACTGCTCCTCGGCGCATTCTCCTCAGTTGTGTGAATAAGCAAGGGTAACAGTTACCAAGCATGGGGACTTCAGGGCAATTATGTAAACTCAGCACTTGGGATGGTGTTAAGTGTGTTGTCGGTGCCAGCGTGCAAAACACTCACTTCAAGCTCCCTCTAGTCTTACTCTTTATTCTCTGGTCTCTCTGTTTGACATTGCTCCATAAAAAAAGAAAAAGACTCTCACACAGGGCTGAGGGAGGATGCTATGGATAATGAGAGATTCCTACTGAGAATGTGCCTTTAAGTTAGATAATATTAAACTGTAGTATTAGAAATGCAAAGAGATTTCCTAGAGAGGTGATGTCAGCAAGATGGTGGAGTCCTGTGCACCCTGACATCCTCACATCCCCACAGTATAGACAGCTATCCACAAATCAAAACAGCTCTGAGGGCACAAAGGTTCATGGAAAAATATTCAATACCATGGTGGAACAAAACACCACATGGTGGAACAAAACACCAGAGGTTACACACACAGAGAAAATGACTGGCGAGTCAACATATAGGTGATGCCTGGGGAAAGGCAGAGGTGATCATTATCAGCCACAGAGACACCCCCCCCAGTACCCCTTGGTGGCCCCATTGCCTGTAGGAGACATTGGCATTGTTTTTCATGGAGGTAACTTACCACGATTCCTACCGCAAATTCCTGGAAAAGAAGACACAGCTTCCAAGGAGCAACTGCTTGTACTATCCTGGGGCTAGAGCCAGGGCCACCACTTCTCAAAAGGCCATGTGTCACCTGAACCTCTCCGCAAGTGTCCTCACCACAGACCCTGCTGCTGTGGTTTCATGGCGTTTTTTTCTGTTTGCTTTTCTTCATTTGTTCATTTTGTTTTGTTTTATTGTTTCTTCACTTCAGATGCCAGAGTCATCACCATTGTGATCTAATTCTCACCTTGAGGTGTCTGCACATGGTCTCTTTTCAAGATGTCAGCTAAACAATGACAGAGAGATAGCTGGTGCCCCCATCCCTGGAGTCACTGTGCCTTTTTACAAATCCAAGCTCTGAACCTAGCTCAGAGGCAGGACTTTGTGTCCCCAGGACTCAGACTATAACTATCACTATAGACAGGTATTCTATACCCAGAACACAGTCAAGAGACCTCTGTAAGAGCCAATGTTTTAGACACTAATGCAGCCACCGAAGGAGTTGGCCCATGGCTTAGATCCCAGAACTGCTTTAGAAAAGTACACATTCCTGGTCTAGACCCCAGCTCTGAGGTTGTTCCTCTTGCATACTCCCAGTCACCACAGTGTCAAAGTTATTCTGTCTCTATTCATGCTTTAGGGACCAGCTCAGCTGCTGAGGAGCTCTATCCCATGGCCTAGACTCAGTGAGCTCTGCACATGCCCACAACTACAGCCTTTGGCTCCTCAGATGTTTTGGAAGACTAACACCTTGTACAATGTTACCAATATAGCAACAGTGATTCTTGTGCCACTCCCTGGTTTCATGACTTCTCTTGAACCCAGGGCTGTGATCCGTTCACAGATGCCTGTGATTTAGGACTTGACTTTGGCTACTTCATGAACATTGATCTGTGGACATTAGTGTCACACCTGTTTGGGGCAGACCCGTAAGCCAGATTGATTGCCAAGAGGAAAATCTCTTGATGTCAAGTCTCTAGGTTAGAGAAAAAATATAGTCAAAGGAAACAAAATAAATGTAAAGGAATGGAGAAAACTTACAGAGTCATGGGACAACATCAAGATGTGAGCACCATTAGTGCCGCATTTTACGGAGAACATAGAAAGGGACAGAAGCTTATTAGAAGAAAGAATAATTGAAAATTCTGAAATTTTGGAAAAGATGTAATTGTTCAGGCCACAGGTCAATGGTGGGTGTCCTCTTCAATTGCTCATGCTTCTTAACTTTTGAAACAGGGTCTCTCACTATTTCAGCTACATGGGCTGGCCACAGTCTCTAGAGATTCTTCTGTCTCCACTGCCCCAATGCTGGGACTGCAGGCACACCTCTGAAAGGCCTTTTTATGTGGTTATGAGGAAATCCTAATGGGTTCTCATGCTGGCAAAACAAATACTTCACTGACTAACCCATCTCCTTGGACTATTCTTTTTGTGTGTGTGAATGTGTGCATATGTATACATGTGTTCATGTTGGTGTGCATACTTATGTGTGCAGAGGTCCAAGGAGGATGTTGGGAACCCTGTTGAATTACTCTCTGTCTTAGTCCTTTGAGATGGAGGCTCCCACTGAATGTACAGCTAGGCTGGTACGCAGCAGGCCCTAGCAGACCCTCCATCCCTGTTTCTCCACCCACCAACTGTAGGTGCAGGTGTGCGCAGCAATACCTTGTTAGGCTTTTTTGTTTCCTTGTTTGGTTTTTAGTTCAGGCACAACTTCTTTGGAGTTTAAAAGAAAAACTCCCCAAAGCGGGCAAATTATAAATTAGCAGCTTCCTGGAGGGACAGAGAGGAAAAGGAAGAGGAGAAGGAGGTGGGGGAGCCGTGTTTGAGTTAGACAGGCATGTAGGACAATCACATGGTAGACAAGCAGCCACATGGTATGAGGGGAGCATTAGAGAGCACATGACCTCTACATGCTAAAGAAAGCATGCTTAGGAATGAGATAGAAAGAAGAAAAGGAGAACTTGCACTTTTTGATCCAGAACTCAGAAAAGCAGGCAGACCCAGTAGAAACTCTGATGGGTCCACGGCCGCTAAACTGGAGAGTAAGGATTCTGGAATGAAAAGGGACATCTCATTAGTGTGGTCAAAGGTGACCCTGCCTTCCTAAGAGCGGGTCCCTTGGCCAGGTGATTCATCTGACCAAGTGGGTTAGCATTTTTATAATGTGGATAGCTTGGAATGCTAGATCTCCGTTAATGCTAAAGAAGAATCATTTAAAAACCAGATCATGGACCAGAGCTCTTAAATTGGAAATTTACTTAGAAATCTGCATTGTCATTTCAAAAACGTCTGAAACTCATTCAGGATTCATTGTCCCTTGTAACCCAAGAACAAAGGAGCTTAGATTATGCTTCAAGCTCAACTGAAGAATTACACACATCCCCGTGTGTGTGTGTGTGTGTGAGAGAGAGAGAGAGAGAGAGAGAGAGAGAGAG
>LOEQ01000101.1:21262-39106 GCA_001685075.1 Bramus lutescens | reverse complement strand
GAGAGAGAGAGAGAGAGAGAGAGAGAGAGAGAGAGAGAAAGAGAGAGAGAGTTTGTGTTGAGGACCAACCCCTGACCCTACCTTTCACATGCTAGGAAAATAAATAAAAGCACATAAAAGAATCTTGTATAATAAAATAGGACCTGGGAATGCAGCTGAATGCTTGCTTAGCATGTGTGAGGCCCTGGGACACTCTCCAGTAGAGCAAAATGAATTGTAACAAAGAGGCCTGGACAAGCAGGGTGGTCTTTCCCTGGTCCCCTCATTCCCACGAGAGGCATTTTTATGTTATGGAATGTGCATTAGTGACTTTTTCTCAAAGGGATTTTCCCTCTAAATGTTCTCAAGGGCACAATGTTTTTAATGCTCATAGTTATTTACAATTTTTTTCTCTCTGTTACAGAGCCAAGGAGCCCGTCTGACTCAGTACATGGAATTTTGGAGGACATTTGGAATAAACTAACTAAGTCCCAAGTAACTGGGCCTACATGCTCCCAGAATCTATGCTCAACAAGCACAAACCACACATGACAATTTACCATCACAATTCATGTTACAGCTGGTAAGATGAAAGGTTTTCCTTATATATTCAAGGCTCTGGGTTTGGTCTCCAGCACTGTAACAAATAAGCAAACAAACAAAATCGTTGAACTCCTAGAAGCAGAGAATAAGAGAATGACTACTAAGGACTTGAAACTGGGATTAGGAAGGTGATGATCTCAGGATACAAAATGACAGCTGGATAGGAGAGTGAGTTCAAGAGCTTTATTTCATAAGGTAGTGATTAGAGTTAATAAATATTGTATGTTTGAATGTTGTCCTAGCTGAGTTTCTGTTCCATTACTGAAGGAAGCCAAGGCAGACACTGGAGCAGAGACCATGGAAGAATGTTGCTTAAGGGCTTGCTCACGCAACTCACTCATCTTTCCTTTTTATTGAAAACCAGATTTTTGTCATATAGTATGTTTTAATTATGGCTGATTTCCCCTCTCCCAGTTCCCCCTTCCCTTTCTATCCAGATCCATACATACCCTTTCTGTCTCTTGTTCAAAAATAAAAAGCAACTAAGCAATCATAATAAAATAAAATAAAACAAAAATAGAAAAAGAGTCAAAGAAAAGGCACAAGAGACAAATATAGACCTAGATACATACATTTCACACACACACACGAATCTCATAAAAACACAAAATCAGAAGCCATAATATATATGCAAAGAATATGTAAGGTTAAAAAAAATACCCTGACACAACAGTATGAGACAAAGAACTTCCAAAGATGCCTCTGAGTTCGTCTTGTGTTAGCCATTTACTGCTGGGTAAGCAGTACCCTTACACAAGACTACCCTTAAGAATGGTTTGTTTCCCCAGTGAGACTCCCTTGGAGAAAACTAATTCTTTGTTTGCAAGTGATTGTCAATTGGAGATAGCTTTTGGGTTCCAGATGGGCTCTTGTGTCCCCTTTTGCTCTCATCTCTAGGATCCCATGTAATACAGACCTGTGCAGGTCCTGTGTATGCTGCCACAGTCTCTGTGAATTCATATGTATCTAGGTCATACTGCATTTAGAAGGTCTTATTTTCTTGGTGTCTTCCATCTCCCCTGGTTCTTATACTCTTTCAACCTCCTCCTCTGCAGAGTTCCCTAAGTCATAAGGGGAGGGATTTGATAGAGATATCCTGTTTAAAGATGTTCCAATGTCTCTCACTTTTTGTGTCTTGTCTGCCTGTGAGCCTCTGTATTTGTTCTCATCTGCTGCAGGAGGAAGCTTCTCTGATGACGGCTGAGCAAGACATCAATCTATGAGTATAGCAGAATGTCATTAAGACTCATTTTATTACTATGCCCCTTTAGTAGAACCCTAGGTCCTTGGCTTATATAACTCAGGCTCTTGACCACCCATGCAGTGTCAGGTATAGGTTGCATCTTATGGAATGGGCCTTAAGTCAAATCAGATATTGGTTGGTTGCTCCCATAAGTTTTGTGCCACTATTGCACCAATGTATCTCGCAGGCAGGACACCATTGTAGATCAAAGGGTTTGTAGCTGTATTGGTATTTACCTAATTACCTTGGTAGCATTCATGGTACCTTCCAATACCATGAACACTAACTAGTCTAGAGGTGTGAAGGGTCTCGGTAGGTATCAGCTCAACTTCTCCATGTTCAATGAGTTGTGTAGGTGATGTCTTCAGCAATAGGGCCCTACTGCCAGTTTGTGGAGAGCTACCAATAGACTTGGCAATAGCCTGGGTTGTTTGGAGATTCACATAGGATCTCTTTGGAAAACAACTCAATTAGATATAATTCAATTCCTATGCTGGAAGCTTTATTTTGTTGACAAGAGATTTCTAGTTGGGATTCTGTCTCCCTAGTTATTTGATGATTTCATTTAGAACACCTTCAAATATGTATGTATTTTAGGATCTTCTACTGTATTGGGTTTCCATATGAGTCCTCAAATGGCCTTTAGTTTTAGTTGTCCTTTCTTACAGTTCCTCCCTTGCCCCTTCTCTCCTCCCCCTCATCGCTTGATTGTCCCATTTCAGTGCCCCTCCCTTGTCCATCCATAACTATCTATTCTATTTCCCCTTCCTATGGTAACCCACGCCTCCCCCATAGTCCCTTATTCTACACATCATTTCTGTGGTTCTATGGATGGTAGCATGTCTATCAATGGCTTAACAGTAGACACCCACATACAAATGAATACATACCATATTTGTCTTTCTGGCTCTAAGTTACCTCATTCAGGATGATTTTTCTAGTTCTACCCATTTACCTATGGGTTTCAATTTTTAAGAGCTGAGTAACAGTCCAACGTGTAAATGAACCACATGTTCAATATCCATTCAGCTATTGACAGACATAGAGGTTACTTCCAGTTTCTTGCTACTATGAATAGCACAACAATGAACATGGTTGAACAGTGTCTCCATAGTAGGATGATACATCTTCTACATATTCTAGGTATATACCCAAGAATGTTATATCAGCTCGTTTTTTTTTATACAAACCTAGGACCACTTGCCCAGGGGTACCACTGCCCACAGTGGATAGGACCCTTGCACATCAATCATTAACACAGAAAATGCTCCCACAGACTTGCCTTTAGCCCAATCTGATGAAGGCATTTCCTCTGTTAGGTTCCTTCCTGTCAAATATGTCTAGTTTATGTCAAGATGACAAATCTAAGCAGCACAATAGTAAGTCAATATATTTTAACTATTCTTATAGCAAAACACTAAGCAAGTGAATGTTAATTAACCTTAATTGATATGTTAATTAACTTTACTTAGTATTCTACAAAGTGCTATCAAAACATTAAATATTGTAAATATAAATTATTTTTATCATGTATGAAGCATGCATATTCACAGAGACTGAAAGAGAGGAAGGAAGGGAAGGTGAGGAGAGAGATAGAAAGAAGGAGAAAAAGAGAGATCCTAAGAGAGGAAAAGGACCACCAAGGATAAGAATGATGTAAATACAGTACATATATATGAAATTTTAAAAAGAATAAATTTATTTTTAAAAAGAAAAATGACAAAAAAAGAAAAGAAATGGGAAGAAATACTATTAGATTGTGTTTAAAATATGCTCAGGTTTATACCATTTGCTTATGTGTGTTGGTGTATGAAAGAGTTCCACAATAGCCTGGAATAAAGTATAACAAAGGTTTATTTATTTAGGAATAAACTCTAAGGGTAGTGATCCACAGTCCCTTGTGCTGGGAACTGGAACTGAATCTATCAGCCAAGGGGGCTGCACATGCTTTTTGCCAGAATTTGTAATACATGAGACCATGCCCAGAATGGGCTGGTATTTTAAAGGCTACTGGCTGAAGGGGTTCCCACAGTACTTCCTCCTTTGTCTAAATAAGAGAGTTTTAAGCCTAATACAAACTATATACAATAAGAACAAATAAGTATTGTTCAGGGAAAAGAAGAAGCAAAAACATGCATAAAAATTATAATTACAACCAGCATGAATAACACCAAACAGGAAACATATGCTAAATGTTTCAATAGCTATTCTATCGTAAGGAGTCTAAGTCTTATACTAAAAATGGCTTGGCTAAGTCATGAGAGGAAAGTAACTAAGATTATCTAGTCTTCTACCCCATGGAAGACCAGAGAAGGGAAATAATATTACTTGAGTAAACAGGAAGTGTAATCAAGCAACTTCCAAAAGGTGCAAGAAATGAGAGAGATATCTGGGCAATCACCCAAAGTCTCATTTGCAACATTGGGACAGCCACCTTTGACTAAGACCTAGAGTATCTGACAGATGATTTTCAGAGGTAGAAAATTTGAAAAACTGTCTTACCCTGTCTTGGCAAGGCCTGGCACATTTTTTCTTGTATCCTGCTTGTCCAGTCTGGACACATGCATTCAGTAGTTGAGTCAGGGGCAGTTCTTTGCCCAAAGGCCAGTTTTGCCAAGAATAAAACAAGTGGAGTGTCTTTGGTGTAAATATTCTCTTGGAAATAGATTGATGCTTCCAGGAGCAATCATGTCTCATGTCAACAGAATTCTATGTCATTTAAATGCCATATTCTACAGTTCTTTGAAAAGTTAAATTCAGATAGGTATAATTTTCTTTAGTTATGGTAAAAGATAAATTAGATACAAAACTTTCCAGATACAAATAGATTAAATATTGTAAGTGTGATTCTTGCTTGATACCTGTTTTGTTTTATATTCAATTTTACTATGTTAAAGTTAAAACCTTATTTCTTATTTAGACAGAAAAGGGGAGATGATGTGGGATGTCTTTTAATATATGTGTTGTTCTTATTGGTTAATAAATAAAGCTGATTTGGCCTATGGCAGGGCAGAATATAGCCAGGTTGGAAGAGATGTAGATAGATAGTAATCAGAGTCAAAAGGAAGCCATGTAGTTTCTGAAGGAGGCAGACACTGCCAGAAGCTTTCTGGTAAGCCACAGCCTCATGGCTATACACAGATCAATAGAAATGGGTTAATTTAAGATATAAGAGCTAGGTAGGAATACACCTAGGCTATTAGTCAATGTTGTAGTTAATACAGTTTCTATGTGATTATTTGGGTCTGGGCAACTGGGAAACAAATGAACAGTCTCCCTTTACATAGGTGAATATAATATTTGGATAATTAGGGTTGTTTTAAATTGTATTTAAAGCATGAAATAATTCCAGTTCCTATATAAGTTAATTAATCATGTCATACAATAAGATCTAATTATCTTTGAAAATTAATATAACCAGGATAAAACATGATTTCTATGGTCTAAAGATGATATGATTATTTTTAAAACATAAAGAAATTATGTCTAAACTATGATATAATTTATATATAACAACATTTTCTCAGCTATGTTTTCTCATCTCTTCAAATTTCAATATGTTTCCAAAGCTTAAGAACCCTTTCCCATAATAGTTTTTCAGTTCCCTGAACTGTTTAGGAGAAGTCAAATAGACACTCAGAAATCACTCCTTAGGTTGGTAGACACAATGAAGAACTCCCACCTGACTTCCTTCCTGAATGCTATGGTCTCATTTATCCATTCACATATACCAGAAATACTGAAGTTCTTCTGGGGCCTCTTGGTGGCGTGTATTCTTTGGGAATGTGATAATGAGCAAATCTTCATATGACTAACAGTTTTGTTGTAAGAGAGAACACACATCAATATTTAAACAAAAATCACATCAATAGGTGCAAGGGAACAAAAAGAGAAAAACATAATCCAGTGAGTTGTCAGGAACTCAGTCTAAAGCAAGCTCCCGGAGATAATGGCCACAGAGATAAGATCCAGATGCTGAGAACTTTCTGTAACAGTTAAGGCTTAGAGGCACCTGGAAGTCCAGAGACAGGCATGATGGCTGTGGGGGCAGGAAAGTAAATGGAGAAGTAGCAAGGGGTTTGGCCACATTATGTAAAGTCTGTGTTTTCAAGTATGCTGCCTGTTATCAGTCAAACTAGAGGAAGTTAATTCCCTGGGAAGGTTCAGCCTACCTGCTGTTCCCTCTACTTAGAGAACAGGAAACCTTCCTAGAGAATAGATTGTAGGATGTCGAGTTACGATATAAAAAAAAGAAAAAGAATACATAGGGGTTTTGCTTTTACTCTTTTTAAAAAATATAGTATATAATCATTGCAAAAATTAAAAATACAGAAAAGCACAAAGAAGGGAACACCCCAAATGTCACTAATATATTATAAATTGTTCTATTTCTGCTTTTATCATGAGATGTATTATCATCTGCTTTTCTTATACAAGAATATATGTCTGCTCTAGCTGCAACTTAATCCACCCAAATCAACATACAGAGAGATGATATATAGATATTAGTATAGATCTATAAATAACATAGAGATGCAGCACAGATGTGAGAAATGAGGGGTAATTTGCACCTCCCTGTAGTTGAGCATGGAAATGTCCAAGGCAATGGAGCCCTTCTAGCCTCTGTGTCTCTGTGTCTGTTCCTTCCTTGAAAGCTTTCTACTCCCATAGTGGGCAAAGGCGCCAGCCCTCCTCACATGGTCTTAGGAAGCTATCTCAAGCACGCTTAACTAGCTTCTAACTCTTCCTGTGGGGAATCTATTTAAGTTGCTTTGTGGTGTTACGCTTAAGCATTTCTTTTCTCTATCTTTGCTCTACAGTTTTTGAAAAGGAAGGAAAGGCAAGAAAATCAACTGGCTTGGCAAAGAACCCGAACAACAGACATGAAATTTCATAAGCCTATCCACCCACGTAACCTTAAATAGAAATGGGATTCTCAGGACACATTCTGTAGTGCCACGTTTATACCAGCTTTGTCCCGCAGAGGGATTCATCTATTCTGCTTATGATCTTTTTGTGAGATCCTGAGATCTAAACTATGCTCTAAAGACACGAAAGCAGATGGCACATAGTCCCTGCTCTAAAGGATCTCAAAGACCATCTCAGAGACAGGCAGATCAACAGCAGAGTATACACACTATGGCAGAGTTTGTAGGAGACCCACTCAGGACATCTGATGGTTTATTGGTGGCGATGGATTGGTAACTAGAAGACTGCAGAGGAGAAGATCCTTTGGAGTGTAAGTAGTCAGTCTTTTTTGCAAACAGTGTGACTTTAGACATGTGTACATAGAAAAGGTTCAAAACTCAATAGATGATTAGGAAGTGGTTTTTCACAGTTACAACACTTACCCTTCCAAAAGCATTCTGTTTCTGAACTCTGTGGGCACCAGAGGGCTGGGATAACCGCAGAAGCCTTATCACCAACCCTAAAGCATCCAAATTTTTAAATGAGTGACCTGTTTACAAATGAACATTTTTGAGTAGACTAAACCTACCAAGAATGCAAACCAGAAATATTGTTGTACTTTAGATCTACCAATATTGAGCCTTTATTCATGGGCCAGAACCTAAAAGTATTTTGACATGGATTGTCTTAGAATGGTTAATGAGGGTTAAAGGGTTAAATATTTTAACATGACACAGTTCTTAAGCGAGAAGGACGGGCTCCATCTACAATGACACTACAGTTGATTAGAAAGGGAAATTTTTGTTTTAAGCTCATTACAAAGTGCTTTCTGTAGAGAGAACCCCTTTGATCCTTTAATCTTATGAGGATACTGTATGCTAGAAATCTCCACAAATTTCAGACTAAATAAGAGTGAGATTGACTTGAACTACTTCTCATGTCCATGCCAAGAAACATAAGCTGTATCTCAAGGCTAGGTCTTCTAGGGACCTTAGCCTCCCAGGATAAAATAACCTTGAAGTCAAAGGTTTGGGTTAGTTTGTTGGAGAGTGTGTATTTTATCTGGAAATACAAAGAACACATCAAAAGAGCTCCATTCATGTCTGAGGGGAAAAGGCTAGGTGGGATGGGAAGTAAAATTGCCAAACTTTTGCTTGTCTGTATAATCATAAAAATGATTATTTTGATTCTAAACTGACCACAACTTTTTAGTTTATTTCTGCCATTTCCCATTATTAGTTGTAGTAAGAGATTAATGAATAGATAACATAAAATACACTGTGCATAATACGGATTGTTTTCTGCTGCTGCTCACAGGGGATTGTTACTCTAATGACAGTTGCATCAGCCATCATCTCTCTGCAGCCATTCATTTCTTTAGAGTTATGACTTAGAAGTAGTAGATCTCATAATATGGAATAAAGGAGTATATGTACATGTGCATATTTACATTGAATTTTCTTTTTTATTTTATTCTTTTTTAATAAAATAAAAAGGAGAGTAGAGATGACTTGGTGATTAAGAGCACTGACTGTTCTTCCAAAGGACCTGCGGTCACTTCCCAGAACCTACATGGTGGCTCACAATTGCCAGTAATTCCAGCCCTAGGTAATCTGACACCTCCTCTGGTCTCTCTGGGTACTTCAAGCATGTGGTGGGCAGACATACATTAAAGCAAAACATCTATATATATAAAATGAAATGAAAAGAAAAACATAATTTCTTTCTTTTTTGGAGCAAGGTCTTTTACTATGTAGTTCCTATTGTTCTGGAGTTCACTAAAATAAAAACAAATAAAATTTATCTAGTCAAAAATTATTTAATGATTCAATTATTGTTTGTCTCTTCTCTGGGTCTGTTCCCCCTATAGGATTATAAAGTCGTGGCAACAAAATACAGAATTAAAAATACTTTCAGCATTCAAAGGCATCTCTAGTGGTCGAAGAACATTCCCTACACCCATTAGAATTTTTGTTTAAAAATAAATTCAAAATGGGTGAGTCCTAAAGGCAAGATTTGAAACTCAACTCTAAAATTCCTAAAAGAGACTGTAGGGGAAAGACACCAGAAATGAATTTTTGGATTACCTATGTCTCAGGCTAAAGAAGCAAAACTAAACAAATGAAGATTTGTCCCAAGTGAAGGCATTTTTGTCCAACTAAGGCATAGTCAGCAATGTGGAAAGGCAATCTATAAATTGGGAGAAATTCTTGAAAAGCACATATTTGGATTTAATATTTGGGTTTAACATACCAGTGAATCAGGAGCTCACACAGCATAGCAGCATAAAAATGAATAACCAAATTTAAAAATTGGCTAAAGACTTTGGTGTGGTTCACAACTTGAAAGTCCCCCAAAGAGTCTTATGATAAAACCTTGGTCCTTAGCCTCACAGTGGTGCTGAGAACAACTTTGGATGGTTCAGGGGGCTGTGGAAGTATATAACATATGGCAACTGGGAATTCAGGTGTTGACCTACCAAACCCTGATGGAGCCAATCCTGTCTAGCAAGGCTTAAAGACCACTGGCTGGAAACCAGCTACTGGAATCTGTAGTTTCTCTCATGTGCTTCTTCATTTCTTCCCTAAGAAGAACTTTGTGTGTTTTCCCACTGCTTGTGTGTTTATCTCATGAAAGTATTCCATTTAATGGGTACATATATCTGGGTGGTCAGGAAGATGACTTTCCATTTATCTATACAATTTTGATAAATAAAAATATACTAAGATATGCTTCATAACTAGATCTACTGTCCCAGAAGGACCATAGACTCATAAAAGCCTACCTTGCTCCTTTGGCTCAGACTAACTGCACACAATTAGCTCAGTTTTACCTCAGAGCAAGTTCAAACTAGACTAAAGGCTTTTAGTAAATAGATCATAGGTTTAAAACTTTATAGTTATGCACAAAGCCAGAGTTGCAGGTGTCCAACAAAGTTGCTACACAAAGCACCCTAAGAAAAGCATGCCAAATCTTCACTTGCTAAGTTTGCTGACAATAGACCTGTGTCTCAAAGTTTATCACTGGGCACCATGCCCTGCCCTTGTCTGGTTCTGGTCTTACTCCTGTAATCTTGGAACCTTGTATGATAATGGTAAATGACTCAGCTACTTATCACTTACCCTAGGATGTACTTTTGACCAATGAGAGGTAACTCTTGTAATTTTTTATTGCTCTGAGCCTCCTGTAAAGGAGAGTTTCTAGGCTAGGAGGAGAAAAGGCTAGGATGAATTAGAATTAGGATAGTAGAATTAGAATAGAGAAGAATAAAGAGACTTGTTTGGAACAGTATGGCATTAGAGAATTCATTCACCCTCAGATAGCCTAAGTGGCTTTTGCTCGCTGTAGTTCCCAATCTGAACCCTGAAGAGGACCTTGGGGAAAGACCCCAAAGGTCCTCATTAAGATAGGGTAGGAGAGAATTAAGGCAGAGAAGCACATTGCATCCCCTAACACACACCTGCACATATACTTTCTGTGTTATTTTCAACCACAGTAAATACTTATCAATCTGATAAACATTTTTCCTTTTTCATTAATGTCTTCTCAGCGTCTCTGAATAATCTTTGTTGCATAGCCAGCAGTAGAGACAAGTATCCATGGGCAAGCTTGCTTGTAGACTGCATCAGGCTTTATAAGGATAGCAGGACTGTGAACATGACCTTTCATGTGGTGCCAAGTACCCTGTTGGCCTACATCCACATTGGGCCTGATCATTTACCTCCCTTAGTAGACAGGAAATTCTTTGCTGCAGAAACCCTGTCTTAGTCATCTTTATATTGTCTGATCTGTACTATTCTTGCCAAAAGTCAATGCAAGTTGTGTGATGTTCACTGTCCCTGAGAGGGTCCTTCTTGCAATGAAACATTTATTCAGTACAATTTTCTCTACCTATACCAATCAAACACTATTCATAGTCCTGCTAGAATTAACCTCCGCTCCATGATCATTTAGCACATAGTTCATGTGCTAAAGAAAATTAAATGAATGTTTCTCGTTCAAGAGCCTTGTACCCATGTTCTCTCTTCCTGTCACACATGAAGTATGAACCTAACATATTATACACTTTTTCGCTTGAAAGAAAAGTGTAATAAAACTGAAGATGTATCTGATTCTTTCCAAATTATCTTGAAAATGTGTTTGGTTTTGTTTTTGTTTTCTTTTGGAAATGGCCCTTTGAACAGTATCTCTATGTTCCATGAAATCAGAGCTAAGAAGAGAAAGCTGACATCATCTGATCCTTACTTATTGAAGTGTCAATTTCTCAGATGCAAAGAGAATGGAACAAAGGTGACTTTGAGTGTTCCTCTCGCTAGTCCCACTGACATTGGGTGAGCCTTGCAAGTAGACACATAATTTTATGCTGTCTTCCAAATTTGACATAGCTAATTTAAAGTTATTTCATTAGTTTGTAAATATCTTGCTTGTCAAAATGGATACTGTGTACATAAACTCCAACCATAACATTAAACAAGAAATTATAATGTAGTAGATAAACGGAAAAGTGGTAAACATGTAACTATTTAGCTGGAAGTAATCAAACCAAGTTCAGTTTTTAAATCCTCAAATAATTCTATGATCCTGGCTCCTGATAACAGGGAATTTTCCTACCAAGAAGAATAATAGTCCCCTGGGGACTTGCTTTCCTTTGAACACTAAGGAGCCAGGAAAGGCAGTCCTGGAGATTAGTATTTGGTGGGCTGTTTGTGCTTAATCCCCACTTAATAAACTGTCTTTTCCTATAGCTAGACTTTTTGTTATTCTAATTGTTAATAAATTAAACTTTAAAATTTTATAGCTACTAATCAGCTTTACAAAAACAGTCTTAAGAGCAGAAATGAAAATTTGGAAGCAATTTTTTTTTCTTTTTTGGGGGGGCAACTCATTATCATTCCATGGTGTGCTTTTTCTTCCCCATGAGTCTATGTACTTTCTGTAGTTTCTATTGTTGTCGCTATCCAGATTTATTCTTTTGTGGTTAGATAGGGTGCAGGGTGTGATTTTAATTTTTCTGTATTTGTTAAGAGCTGCTTTGTATCCCAATATGTGGTCTATGCTGGAGGAAGTCCCAGTGGCTGATGAAAGGGTGTGTGTTCTTTAGTATGCATGCAGGATATTCTATAGAATGTGTTAGGTCCATTTGATTTAAGATATCATTTAATTTCAGTGTCTCTCTATTTACTATTTTCCAGATCACCTGTCTGTTGGTAAGAGTGAGGTTTTAAAATCATCCACTATCATGTTGGGGTTAATATGTGGTTTTAGGTTTAATGGTATTTCTTGTATGAGACTGGGTACTCTTGTAGCTGTAGTGTGCGTATTTAGTATGACAATATGCTCTTGGTGGGTTGCTCCTTTAATGGGGATAGAGATCCTCCTAATATCTTCCTATTAGCTTTGTTCTGGAGTCTGTCCTGTTGCACAGCAGCTTTCAGAACCAAGAAAACTGGCTCTTTATTCTGTGATTCAAGTATATGGTATCTTCTGAAACAAGGTCTTACTAACTACTGAAATCGTCCCTGGCTTTCTTGTCCCTAGAGTCTCAAGCATGAAGTGGACTGTGGAAGCAGAAATGTGGAAATTCTAAAAAAAAAAAAAACTAGAAAGAAATGTGAGAGGTCAGCAAAGTTGTACTAGAAATATGCTGCTTCATTAGTAAACTGTATCTAGCTAAGGAAAGGATCTCTAAGCTTGAAGACATCCTAATAGAATTAGCTGACACTGGAAGTCAGGATGAAAACTGAATGAAATAGAAGAGAATAAGTGAGGAGTGCGGATCCAATACAAAAATATATTGTTTAAATGAGACTCTCAGAGGAGAAGAAAGAGGAAAAGAAAATAAGAAATATTTGATATAAGAATGGCTGAGAATTTCCTTCAAATTCTCTTCAGACATAAGAACATCAAGGAGGCTAAATGTCAAATTAACTATACTAGGTGTACCATTTTCAAGCCAAAGAAAATTAATTAGAAAACTCTAGAAGCCAATGCCAATGAGTAACAAAAAGAGCTACATTTTTCTCCTCAAATACCATATGAATAAGAAAAAAGACAAGGGAATGTTGACTATTGAGAGAGAGAAAAAACGTTGCACCTTGAATTGTGTGCACTATGAAAGTCTCCTTCAAGGAGGAAGGAAAAACAATGCTTTTCTTGTGTCAAAATTGAGAGAATTTGCTGCCAATATCCCTGCCTTACAATAAATGTTAAAAGAAGTTCCTAAAAGATAAAAAAAAATAAAGAAACTACAAGACTCAAAAGGTATCAAGGATCTAAATCAACGAAGATGGACAGAGTTCCTGGTTAGACTCAGCACCAGTAATGGTTAGGAAGACATGACATAATCAGATGTGACATCTTTCCAGCTTTTTCTATAAACTCAATGCAATCTCAATCAAAATCCCAACAAATTATTTTATAGTTATTGATAGTCAACATTGTAATATATATGGAGGCATAATTTGAATTTTTATATCTCCCCAAATTTATTTGTTGAAACCTAATCCCTCAAAGTAATGCTATTAGAAGGTGATGCCATCAGGAGGAGATTAAGTGGTGAGGCTTTTGCCTTTATGCAAAGAATTAATGCTTTTAGTAAAAATACTTGGCAAGCTAGCTCATCTTCCTCCATGTGAGGGCATATAAGATGCCTTCTATAAACCAGGAAGTAGGCTGTCACTAGATCCCAAGAATTTTAATATGTTCATCTTGGCCATCTCAGCCTCCACGTAAGATAACATTTCTACTGCTTATAATCCAAATGGTATACGGTATTTTACTGTTGCATTCCAAAAGTCTTCAACTGTATAGAAACAGCCAGAAAGGTATTGAAGGAGAAGAACAAAATTGGGGTATAAACACTACCTGATTTTTAAGACTCACTGAATTCCAAATTAGCTAAGTCAGTACTAATGAAAGAAAGCAACAGATTAGTGGCGCAGACCCAGAAACAGACTCCATAAGCACAGCTGTGTGATTTTTAGGAAGGGAACAAGAACAACAGATTGAGGCACAGACAGTGTTGTCAAGAAATGGTCACATGGCTGAGAGATGGCTCCGTGCATAAAGGTGCCTGGTACCATGAGTGACAACCTGAGTTTCATCTCTGGGACTCACATGGTGGAAGAACAGAATTGTCTCCAGCAAATTGTTCTCTTCCCCCTCCCCCAGTAAAAATTTCAGAGAGAAGAAAAGAAACATTTCTGGAACAACTGGACATTTATATGCCATCAAGAGAAAGGCAAGGGATCTAGAGTCAGACTTGACAAAATGTGACTATAAGAGTCTTGAAGATAATGAGAGAAAATCCAGATGTTTCTGATGAGGACATTTTAGGTAAAATATCAAAGTTCTTGATCTGTAGAAACAGTATCAATAGTACAAGAAGATAAGCTAAATATACAAACAATCTTTAAACTTCAGCAACAAGAAAAAAATTTAAATCTCAGCTAAATTATGTTAAAGATCTTAACAAAAACTTTATCAAAGAAGACATACAAGTGTAAGTACATGAAAAATACTCCACACCAAACATCAGAGAAGTGTTTTATTAAATTAATGAATGTTTACCGAGCACCTCTTGCCAGTCTCTATAGCACCATGAGGTTATAGCAATGAGCATGACAGGAAGTGACACTCTGTGAGGACAGAAGTCACACTGATGAGAGCAACCTACTAAAAATAAGTGATTACTAACTAGTGTGACATACTGATTCTGTACTGTGTAATTGATATTTCACTGGTGGTAAAATGGAAGGATCAACAAGTTAGTTGCATTATAAGAGATTGAATATTTTGCACAACTG
This sequence comes from Bramus lutescens, assembly GCA_001685075.1. Classification (NCBI taxonomy): domain Eukaryota; kingdom Metazoa; phylum Chordata; class Mammalia; order Rodentia; family Cricetidae; genus Bramus; species Bramus lutescens. The sequence goes on along the minus strand of LOEQ01000101.1, from coordinate 24,568 downwards.
CCAAGAGATGGAAGAATATGGCATCAAAAGCACTTATGAGAAATACACGATTTGATTAAATACAAGCATAGGAATTAAAGGCTACAAGCAGTAAAAAGCAGAATAGCTAATACAGAAAAGGAAATGGTCAGTGTAAGAAGAGTGTGTATACTCTAATGATTTAGAGATTGACAGACATATTTGTCTCTAATACAATTGCAATTCTGCTATGTATGCCCTGTATTAATTTGAACAAGTTATTGAAGCTCTATCTCTCTATGTAAGATGAGAATAATGAACAAGATAATGTGTTTCTAGTTTAATGTAGTGCCTGGCACATAGCAAATGCTATATAAAATAACACCTCTTTTTACTTATTAATTAACCTATAAAGTCAGTATTTATTTGTATGCAGACACTTAGGATCCTTTGTTAAAATGTTACCATCACTAGAAGAGACAGACATTGTAATATCATCCTTAATGTTGAATATCTACTTCCTTTAAGACAAATTTATCAAACCATCAATATCTTAAAAATAGTATAAAGATACTAAGAAATCCAGAAGAAGAAATGTAATCAATATTCTGAAGTATGAGATGAGCTGAGTTTCTCATTGTAGCTATGGTACCCTGGGTCAAGGGGGACACTAGGGAAGTACTATCATTTTGTCTCCTCCCATTCCCATCTCATTCCTGAAAGACTAATGTTGGTATGTTCGGACTCCAGTGTTTGGTATGGGATAATGAGTTGTTTTCCGTTGCCTACAGAAGATTCATGTCTACATGAAGGTCCCGATCTTAACTATATTGAACAGTTAATGTTCCTCTCTTTTGAAGAGAGTTAACTTTGTTGGTTAGTTTGTTTTTGTTTTGTTTCAAGACAGGGTTTCTTTGCTCAGCCTTGGCTGTCCTGGAGATAGTTAATTTTGAATTATTATACACAAAGAGTCAGGGAATAGGCTAGGAAAATCAGATTAACATATCTTTTCTACATACCAATGGTGGTGGTTAATGCCAGGGAAACAACTGCACACCACTGAGTTAAATCAATTTGAGGTATGGTCTATATATGAATGAAGACGAGAGCCATAATCACAGCTTTTAGTGAACAAGATGAGGTCAAAGTTGTGGTAGAGAAAAGGGAGTGGGGATTACCACAGACCAGTTTAAGCCACATAACAAATCAGGTTGGTCATAGCTTTTGTTTGGACACCAGAATAAGAATATCCGGGCAGCAGCATCCTTTCCTGTCTTCAAGCACCCAGGGAATTAATTGGGAAGTCAGACGCTGCTGAGGGCCAACTTGGATGATAAAGCACAGTGACTTTTCCCAGGCATCGTTGTGCTTTCCTTGCTAATGCCTCCCATTGTAAGAAGGCTAGATAAACAAGAATTAACGGGAATCCAGTATCTTCTTCCTCTCTGTAGTAGAAAGTTTCCTTGCTGAAGTCTTTTAGGGAATTCCACTTTGTCGTGGGGGCTAGGAGGTTGGAAAAAGAAAGTCTTAACATTAGTAAATGTTACTTTTAAACTATGAGTGTTGAAAATTAATATCTGATTTTAAAAGTCTAATACATATTAGCAGAAATGGTGATCCATCTTCTACAGCAAAAATGGAAGAATATCATTAAGAATAAGCCAGGCCACAAAATGAAGACTTCCTGAAAGACAATTGTGCATAAAGGTCAGAGACAAGAGGCACCAAACCATAGTGATGTTAGACACTGAAAGAGGAGCTACCCTTGGGGACAGGGGCCACTTAAATATCAGAAGCCAGAGCAAAACACCTCAGAAAGTGGCACTGATCTGGTTCTTGACCTAGATACTGCTTATAGGAGTGTGTTTCGGTAGTAATATTTTATCAAATACTATACACTTGTTAAATACCTGTTTTCGTATGTACATTATACTTCAGAAAAACTCAAACAGTGACTTCTCACATTGACAGAAACATTAGTTAGGGGATATCACCATTCTGGCCATTTCTGGGAAAGGATCCTTAAGTCATGTTAAGAATGGACAATTTCCAGGAGAAGCTCAGGATGGATAAATTCAGAATGTGAGTTTGTTGAGTAAGATTCTCTGTATGTTACAGAATCTAAGAATTGTGTCCTTTTTTGTGAGAAAGACAGGGACGATTTATTCCTATGGACATTTGACTGGAGATAACACATTGCTGCTTAGAACTTACTGAAGAACAATATTAGAGCTTAATATCAGTGAGAGCTTGATTGTAGCACTCTTTAATGTTTTTAACTGACTGGTGCTGTCAGGCATGAGCAGTTCAGCTGCCTACCTGGGAGTTCTCCCATCCTCCTCCATAATTGGTACACTGGTACTGCTAGGGTGCTGATCTGATGCCTAAAAGGGGTCTGACTGCAGATGACTCCTATTGTTCCTGCAGTTTCCAGAGTCTATGAAATCTGTGAATGATGCTTTTGCCTCTGCTGAGGATCCTTGGCAGTTACAGAAATCAGTTTCAAAGCCATCATCTTTCCAGAGGCCCTGGAAGCTGTAAATTGAACAACTGCTTCTTCATTGTATCAACAACCAAGGCTGTTTATAAACGTCTTGGGGATGCCTAGGGAAACTTGGGCCCAGCATTAAATACTTTGAGGAAACTACCAACCAGACATAGATGAGATCTCATCCCAGGCACAGGCACAGGCACCACAACTGTTGTCATGACAGATTTGAAGCCTTGGCTTCTGCTTTAGGAGCCCATACCACCCCCAAACCCCCTTTTTCATGCCTCAACTTCTCTGGACACCCTGTAGTGACTCAGAAGGCTCTGCTTCATCCATGACAGCTTTGGATGACCCTCAGATGACCTTGCTCACACTCTGGACTTTTCCACCAAAGCTCAGTGAGATGGGCGCATGCCAGTGAGGAGTAGGCAGGGCTAGTTTGCCTGTTTCAACTGTGTAACTAAGCAGGAAGTTTGTGGCTAACAGAAGGGACACTGTGCCCATGTGGTACCAGCACTGCAAGCAATGTCCTTCTCAGAGATCTTGGAGAAGTTGTAGAGATGTCCCTGCATGTCCCCTAGCCCCAGTGTTGCTGCTGGGGCCCCAGTGAACTTATCTTATGTGTTTTCTTGTATGACTTTGGGCTTTATGGGTAAAGTGGACTAAGTGGTGGAACAGTTAGCAACTTCCAGGGCTGGCAGCTCTAAGCACACCTAACAACAACTGAAAGGTAGTTAAGTATTCCAGATTCCTGCTGAAATTGCATAAAAATTGAACAACTCTCAACTGAATTACCACTGGGTCGAAGAAAGAAAGAAAGAAAGAAAGAAAGAAAGAAAGAAAGAAAGAAAGAAAGA